>JAJJMC010025839.1:1885411-1925214 GCA_023531435.1 Papaver californicum
GGGGGGGGGTGGTATTCATTAGGGTATTCGTCTGGTGGTATGTGGCATGTGGTGCAGCAGTGCATCCACTAAAGAGAAAACTCTAGAAAGTTCGATCAGCAGTTGAGTAGGGGAATGGTGGGTTGAGCAACCATCCATCCAACCTTAATCGAAGTGGGAACAATTGCTAGCATTTTATCCACCTTCTCCACTCCACCACTACTCAACCATCGACACTTTCTTCGGAGGAGGTCAGGTGAACGGTTACAATAGCTATGATATAAATAGATTCTCAATCTATTAAACAAGGAGGAACAATTTTCAAAGACGGACAGAAAAGTCTAAGTCTAACAGAACAACATCGAACAATTTGGTCATTCAATCTTCTCACACACAGAGAAATTGCTCATAGCTATTCACACCAATTATATCCTACAGAGTCTGATACTCTGACCTCAACATCTTCTCTCGCTTCCCTCCCTAAGACCAACCCTTTTTATTCTCCTTTGTGACTGAAACAAGATTGGAACGGCCATTGCTTAGTTTAGGCCAGGATTGAACAGATTGATCTTTCGAATCTAAAGAAAGTACTTCAACAGTATAAATGTCTAAGATTAGTCGAATTATCACCTGCTCACTCAAATTTTCCTAAATTAACCTTATAATTCAATTTTCCCATAAACACTTGTGTTTGAACTAACGGTGTAGTCATCTTCGATTAATTTAACTTGTTTATTTTAAGGACATTCAAGTTTGTTTGAAGATTTAACTAATACAGATCCAAATAGTTCTGGATTTGTAGGATAGAACTGTTGATCAGTCAATTTTAACAGACTCCCTTCTGTGCGGTTGATCAATAGTGGTATCGAGTTGTTTTGCAGCAGTTACTTTTGAAGATTGAATACTTGAAGACTTTTCTTTTTGGTTTTGATATTTTTGTATGAATTTATGCGAAATTGATTCTTTGGGATTATACAAGCAGTTTATCTCGATATACATCAGACTCGTAGAAGATCGAACAAACTATCTGGTTGTATTAAGTTGCTTGGATAGAGAAGCTAAGTTTACCTTAGCAGGATGATAAGAAGCTAAGTTAATTCTGACATCCTTAGCAGTATTGTGTTTATATTCTTGTTTCTAATGGGAAATAGAAAAACAAGAACCGAAAAACCTAGTTCTGATGATCTTGTTGAAGATTTGTTATTTGCCACAAATTCTTCTAAAAAGAGACTTAATATTGAAAGATCGGTTCCCCAACGTGATTAAAGATAAACATGAACGTTCATTCTTCATTTCCAGTTCATGTTTATAGAAATATCAATTTCTTAAAGAAATGGGTTTTATAGCTGAAAAAAGATTTGATTCAGGAGTATTTATTATATGTGAAGTTTGTTCCAAGATCAATAATGAGGAAAGATGTTCAGTTTTGAAAAATGCTCACCTGATGTTGTACGAGTTTTCTATGCTAATATTCATAACATTAATCAGGAGAACCTCTCTTTTGTGACTCTTGTTGACACTGATCTTATTCATGTCGATAAAGATAATTTCTAAGACAATATTCTGAACGTAATCATCTGATTACTGGAAGAGAAGTTGAATATACTGTGATTTTATTACGCCTTATTGGAAAAGTTGTTGATTGGAAAATCAATCATTTGTCAACAAAGGAATTATGTTTTGAAATGTGAGCCTTTGGAAAACTAGCAAGTGCTACATTTTTCACTAGTGAAAGAGATAAATCACATTGGGACAAAGATTTTTCTGAGTGTTTATTTTCTCTTAGAAGGTGACAAGAAGATTGATCTTTGTGGTATGATCTTGATCTAAATGATCAAAATTGCTCAAGGGGAATGAAATCTCTTTCCATGTCTTATTACCGAACTTTGCCAACTTATGCAAATTGAATTGTTTAGTGATGAGATAAAGTCAGAGACTATCACCGAAGGAATAATCGAAAGGATGCTTGGAAAGCAGAAAAAGAAGCAAGTCATTGTTGACTCAACATCTTTATCGGTTGTTAAAGAAGAAAATAAGCATCTTTTATTTCTAATAAATCTACTTAGGAGGCAAATGAAATGTATTCAAACACAGTTGCCTTGTGCTACCAGAAAAGATCCAGAAACTACTCAGGGATTACTGGAATTGACTATTAGATTCTGGAAAATTGAAGGATATCCACAGTCGAGTCCAATCAAAGACAGTTAAGAACCAAGTTCAATCTGAATGTGTTTTCTTCTAGATCTCATCTTAGAATAGATTAATCAATTGTTGACAAACCATCAATATTTGTGAAAAATCTATTCAAACTATCAATAAATTAATGATAAGAATTTTTATGTACAAATTCCTTGTGTAATTATTTGATAGTTCATGATTGCAACTCTGGTTCTTAATTGAAAATCTTTTTGTGTTGCTTTCGGTTATGAGATAAACTTTTGGATTGCTAAAATCTAAGTTTCGGTCTCATAAGTGGCTTTCTTTCTTATGGTTTGTGACTTGATAGATAGCTTGATTTTTAAACCTGATCTTATGGATTAACTACACCAAATTTAACGTTTAAATAGGATGTTGCGAAACAGAGTTGTAACACTTTTCAAACCGTTACAAAGGGGTGAAACAAATTTTAGCTAAGTGCATATGACCGATACTAATTTGGTGTCGCAACAGTTTTTGTAATGGTGATCTGGCCCTTACTAATTTTTAATTAGTAACATTATGCTGTTACTAATTTTGTACTGGTGTTGCTAAATCTTTACTATGTCAGCCAAAGCTACTTCTGTTTTCCTGGTAAAAATTTAGTAATAGAAACAATCGGTTGCTAAATTTTTAGCAACAGAAAAAAAACTAAGAACGAAGCCACGACTTCATTCTTAGTCATGGCTTCATTCATAGGCAGGGTTCAATTTTAATTTGAATCTAAATTTACCCACATTCAATGAAATTCTAAACTTCATATATACACAACAAAGTTAGAAACACATCACAAAAATCGTACAATAAGAATTGTCAATTTAGATTACTCAATACTACATAAGGGAATCTTACATAATGTTTCAAACAAAAAAGAAGTCTTAACATTCTATGTCTTCAAGGGAAAAATAAAAACAGACAAATACATGACGTACCTGCCCATCCATCAATAGCCTGAAATCTACAAGCTTTTTGATACTTCAACTGATTCATCCCAAGGCAAGTCCAAACATAACATTAGTAGCAGCAAAGTTCGGCAGGAATCAATGACATATTACAAAGGGCCACAACACAATTGGAGAAATAAGGCTTCAAACTGAACCCACTAAAACCATCAGAACAATAATGAATAATAATGTTTACTTTTGGAAAGTTACCTGTACGCATTGATGGTGAATAATAATGTCTCCTCTGCCAACTGCTTTAGCTCATTCGTTACCATTCTCTTATCTGCAATGGCTTCAGTAGATGTTTTCTCCTCAGCAGACCATACTGCCTTTTCCTCTTCCAGATCCATTAGGTAATTTGCGAGTTGTTGTAGAGTCAAATCAAAATTGGGTAACAGTTTGCTCGACATAATTAAACAATACTAAAGATGCAGAACAATATATTAGATAGCAAGTTAGAACAAGTAACTACCATTGCCAACTCTTGTTTTTCTTCCAACATTTGGATGATAGTCATTTCCATTCTGTTACAATCATCAATCTTATCTCTCTGCAACAGAATAAATGTGTTAACTGTCTGAATGATTCGGCATCTACGAACAAGCATCTAAACTTCTTGAAATGATTTAAATTTAAAAGTGATTATGACTAAAGAATGCAAACATCTATAACAAGCCGACCTTATCAATTTCAAGCTGAGAGATCTTCTTCATCATGCAACCATAAAGAATGCTTAGAGACTTATCCATATTGAGTTGTCTTTGAGAGAGGATGTGTGCCATATATTGTTGCAACCTACATTGATAACAGAACCTTCAAATGTCACAGTTTTCAGTATATATTACTAAACTTAAAAGTAAAAAACCACAATAAGACATTATTTCGCAAATGAAACCAGAACAAAAAGGAAGCACCGAGCAAATCCTCATTTTGTCAGTAATGTTACTTAACACTTCGACTCCACTAATATAGTGTTAACTGAAATGACTCTAGTCAAACAAAACTGCTGACATAATTAGTAAATAACATAGACCCCATTCAGAGCTCTGAAAGAAGATTATCTGTTTAGTCGTACTGTCTACCTTGATCAAATCAGATAATTCGAATTCATCTATCTAGTTTATCCCCACAATCCTTGGTTATCTTAAACTACTATTCTCAAACATATCTATACACATGTCATTACCTACACGACTAAGTAGCATAGCGTAAGCATACATGATTGGTAGGATGAAGATATGTCCATTTATATTTATATGGAATCCCCACTACAAGTTGGACATATAAACTGACCACATTTCAGTAAAGAAGAAAATAAACCAATCAAGTAGGCAGTCCCAGAGGGGTTGAATACTGAATTTTTTTGGTGTAGACCTACCTTGCATTGGTTCAGATCCCCCACTGATTCCAATTTTATCCTGAATCCATATACTAAGTTCTGCTATTCTAATAGGATTAGGGAACATTTATGTTCGTCTGTATATGTAAATAAGCATATGGATTATCTTAACATGGCCATTTTACTAGATCGATTAGCTCAATGCATATTTCTCAAGTCTAAGATGTAGAAGAAAAGATGCTAGTTTTATATTTGCTGAAAAACAAAGAACTAAACTTACAACGTGGTATGTATAAGGTGGTTTTCCTTGGCGATCAAAGTGTTTAGCCATGATAGCAAACTCTATGGGACCCCATTCTTCCAGTTCAAAACAATTGCCAAGAGCAGATTTATATAACTGGCAAGCAAACAAACAAAATATATATTTTAAGGAATCAGAAAGAAACAAACATCTACAGATAAATAAGCAATAGCTTCCTATCAACATGCCAAATTATACCTTAGCGGTGTTAGTTAGTAGTTCTGTCCATACGTGATAAGATGCATAAAAATGGTCAACTCTTGGGACACCTGCTCTTGTCCTGCAAAAGAGAAACTCCATATGATAAATACCTAAAAACTCATGAAAAACTACTCACTCACTGAAACAAAGTAATCAAAAAAACAGAATCACTCACGTGTTGCTTGTGAAAGCATAAGTAAAAATGGAAATGAAGCGATAGAATCCAGTGTAGGATATGACTCTCCTGAATTTCTGAATCTTAAGAATAACTTTCAAGTTTTCATAAAGATCATGGCTGATCATGAGCTGCACCAAGGATTAGAAGATTTCAAAGTTAGTAATCAAACAAATGCCACAACAGGTCAAGTTTCAAATCATAACCACATGTTGTGTCTAAAAGTTCAATACCACATGTTGAGCTGCACCAACAGGGAAACCTGAAATAAGATACAAAATGCCTGAATTCAACTAAAACAAATTAAGCAGTGCTTATTCATAATTGGGTCATGGTCATAGAGAACGCCTCAGTTCCACTAGTTCCACTGCATAGGAGTTCTCGTGCTAGTGGACGCATTCCAAGAACAATATTGGCACTATAGTTGTCCACAAATAGCAATGCTCTTCTATGTGACTTGGGTTTCTCAGTAGAAGACCCTAGCACTATGTCTCTAAAGGTATCGAAGCTATCTTAAAATATATAAAGAGTTGAAGCTTAAACCATCTGCTCCACAAAAATAAATCACAAAAGTTGCATTAACAAACATGAACAACCAAAATCAGATCTCTCATTCTCTTAAAAGAAAACCCAAAATACAAATGACTGACCTAGAAATAGACTCAAAGCCGATAAAAAGAAAGAAATAGACCCAAACAAAATTTGTAAGAAAATTAAACCATCATTGAAACATCACCTGATTAAGAACGACTCGAAAATTGGAAAAGATTTGCTCAATCGAAGTAATCTCTTGGTGATACTCTATAATTGAAACCCTAGATAATAAATAGAAATATTGGATCAAGGGTTTCTAGTATAGAGATTAAACAAGAGGGTTAAAGAAAAAATGATCTAAGAAGAATAAGAAGAAGAAGCTAGAGCGAAACTGAGAAATGAAATGGTGGTGGTGGTTGTGGAGTTTTTTTCGTAGAAATGAGGAAGAGAAAGAAGATGAAAATAAATACAAGTTAGGGTTAGTTTCCTCACACACGTCTGTAGCACGTGTTATATTTAGGGTAGATAAATTTTTTGAGTCAAAATGGTTTGGGCGGAAATATAACCAAGTGTTACTGTGCACACGCACGTCTTGTACGATTTTTTTTCAGTTGTTACTAATAGCAACACGTCATGGGATGTTATGAAATTTGTAACAGCGTTGGCTTGCTAAATTTTAGCAACATCAATTTTTGGTTTGAATTAGTAACGGGTATATTTCCGTTGCTAATTTTAGTTACTAATATGCAAAAATGGTGTAGTGATTGCTATATCAAAATCATAAGAAAGTTGTTATGATTTAATTCATATGTGAGTCACAATACAAAGAATCTATTATCTTCTATAGTCTGATTGTTTGCGGCAAGGAATAACGCACAAAGGGGAAGATTTCTATTATGAACTTGTCTTAATTATATATTGTTGTATTTCTGATAATTGTTTTCCTAATAAGTAACTAAATCGATTTCGATTTTAGTTAGGCTTGTCGAAGCTTGAAACGTGTGACTTTGGTAATAAGTAATTAAGTTAATCCTGATCTTACTTGGCTTATCAAAGTTAGGAAAAAACTATTTCTAGTAAAAAAATTCCTAATAACATGAGGACATCATTTGAAGAATTTCATCAAAGGTTAGTTTCGCTAAGTGATTAGCAAGCATTTGCTAAGTCTAATGAAATCAAAAACTTTAGAAATAAAATCGCAAAGAAAGAACTCATCATAGATTAGCAAGCATTTGCTAAGTCTAATGAAGTTTCGAGTTCAAGCTCTTGCTTGTTTAAATTTAAAACTAACTAAACTTAAGAGGAAAAGCTAATGTGAGGATTCAAGAGTCAAAGTTTGCAAACCCAACATTTGAGTTCGCGAACCTAATCATGTAGTTTTGCTCTTTTGAGTTCCTAAAAAGGTAAAATTTATACCGTGACTTGTTTGTCACTTGAGTTCGCGAATCTAAACAAGTAAAAATTCTACCGATGCCTTTTGTCACTTGTGTTTGTGAATCCAAGGTAGAATATTTTTTGTTGATGTTTTTTTTTCTTGAGTTAGAGAATCTAAACGTGATAAGTTTCTAGTGAGGTTTATGGTTCAATTGAGTTCACGAACCTAGTTTCTTAGGTTTGTAAACCTATAATTTGGCAATTTTGTAAAAAAAAAAATCAAGCCAAAATTTTCACACTCTTACGGATGCTATTTTTAGCATAATTCTTTTGCGGTAAAACTTTTTTTTTCATGGATTGACCAAACTTGAAATGCAAGTTTGAGTCCTAATTCAGGTAGTTGCAACTTAGATTGTACACTCCTAACTTTATCAGTTTGAAGCAGTCTTTGGAATTAACTTACTTATGATAATTACTTGACACTTAATTTTTTTCAATGCTTCAAACTGAGCAAAGAACCTCAATGCAAGTTAAGTTCTAACTAAAGAAACAAATATTTTGTATCCAAGAAAAAAACTTAAGCTTAGCAGCATTGAGAATCACTTAGTTTACAAGAAATTCAATGCTTACATCTTAAGCAAGCTATCCTTGACCAATTACTATAAATTAGAAACGTCCAGCAACACAGATCCTCAATCCCCTACACGTTGTGTATCTTGTTGTAAGGGTTGCCCTCCATCACCAAAGATTCTTCAAAAACAAAAGATGAGACTTTAAAAAGACTTCACTTGGGGATTGTGAAGCACAATAAAACTGTTATTTTGGTAGTTTCAGAACCTTTATCTTGTTTTGCTATATTGTATGATTCTTGTCTACTCTAAAGGTCCTTCTCTTTTGGTATAAGGCCATTCAAGAATTATTGACTAAATACAAGATTCGATAGAACTTCAATCTCAATTGCATAACATACTTTTCTATTGAAATCCAGACTACACACATCCAAGATTGAAATATTCTTTCTATCACCTAAAAGTTATGTTACTCAATTGCATCAGCTTCTAGTGGTAATATTCTTTCGTTCATCGCGTCCATCTTCTCCTTATTATTTTTTTTAGCTCCGGAGGGGTAGGTATTTGCCCTATGTATAATTGCAACATGATATTTCTCTTTCTTCTAGACTCATCAGTCTCTTTATCCAATTGTTTGATCATCTGCTAATACTTTTGTTGCTTTTCATTAAATCAATCTATATCCATTTCCATCCCCTCATCAGAAAAATAAAGGTTATGATTCATTGAGCGGAAATTATATTTAGTGAAATTAAGATAAAAGAATTTTAGATATATGTAAAAAATTTAAGAACTTAATTTGTGTAAGAAGTGTGAAAGTTAATAGTAGAAATTACTTTTACAAAAAAAAATAGTAGAAACTAGGGAGTTATACTGTTCAGAAAATAAAGTAGCTTGGAATATAACCGTTGACGACATAAAAATTGCCTAGCGGCAATGCCAGTTCCTATGCCGCTAGGCTCATCATCATCAATCTCAAATCGAGTTTTACTTGGTAGTAAAACTCATTTACCCCTTCCACCTGGCTGTTTAAATTTCTAAAATTTAACAATTTCGGTAAATTGCCCTTTTTATCTCTGTGATGCCATGTGGACCGAGGAAACCATGTAAAATGAAAACTAATGACCAGAAGTGAAACAGACCACAGTGAAGCAAACCTAACTTGCAACAATTCTCAGATGATCTCTCAATCTCTTAACGCTTCATTTCTCGTTCCGTTTACCTTCTTTCCCGCTCAAATCCTCTCCATTTCCTCTCTGCTTCTTCTTCTTCTTCTTTTTTTCCCAGAATCACTGAACAAAACACTAAATTTCCAAAAAGAAACTTTTTTTGTGCTTCTTTGAATTCCTCTACTTCGACTACGGAAAATGAATTCAACTTCGAACTGGAACGCTTAATGGAGTTATTACCAGAGAAATTGCAACACAATGGGATTGAAAATCCAGATTGAACCTAATGATTGAAATTTTGATGGATTTGGGTCGAAAACCTCTTGCTCGATTTCCTTCTGGTGAATTTTATCTTATCGCGTTTCAGGATCTCGATGTTGCAACTTGCAATATCTCAGGTGAAACCCTAATTTACAGAATGACCATGTTTTATTTGTAGTGTAAGGTTTTGGTTTGATCTATAAAAGTTGAAGGTATACTTAATTACTTAAAAGGGTTGTCGTTGTGTGTATGGTGGCAAATCTTTGAATATTTTTCGCAGAATGAAAATTGAACTTTGATAATATGCGTAAATTAGGAAATATCGTGGTAATGTGTATGATGATCTTAAATGAAGAGGAGGGTTATATGTAAAAGAATGGTGAAAGTCAGTCTTTAGCTTGATAATTCAAGACATTATGATAATCCCCCACTCTTTAGATTTCGATTGTGTCAAATTTCTTTCTCAAATCCAGCTTCAACTGTTGAATTTCTTCTGGGTCGAATCCTTTCATTAACATAATTTTTAGGTAAGGATCCATTTGTAGTTTGAGTCATGCTACAATTGTCTGATTGATTTTTTTCTTGTCATCAGTTTCATGGAGGGGGGGATAATTTACTAGAAGCTATTTACGAAGAGGAAGTCCAGAAGATTATCAAGATGCTGATATGCTTGATTCATAGACTCTAGAGGATGGGGAGTGTAGGATACAAATTGGTAGTTTGAAATTGACTTAAGCTAGTAAGTTGGAGGAAGGAAAGTGCATGGGGAGGATCGGAGACTTGGGTTTGATATTACAGAAAATCAAGCATCTCGTAGCAAAAACCGCAAGCGCAGGGCAAAAAAAAAAAAGAACAAGAAGACATGTCCTCCCCCAGCTATCAAAAACATAAACAAGTAAGCTTACCATTAATTCCGACTATTTATTTTTCTTAGTTTAATTTTCAAGCTCTAGATGTCCGAGGATAACTAATTTAGTTTGTTTACCCATATAGATTCACTTTGTAAACCTAAGTCAAATATTCTATCAGCAATAGTCTACATGAAGGTTTACAAGGAATCATCTTTGAACTCTGATAACAATAATGAATTACTGTGATTTTTTATAAGTAAACATCAATGCATGTTTTATCTAATGTTAGAGGAAATGTTAAAACATGGCCATATATGTAACCTTTGAGATTTTTCTCCCACCCTGATGTTGATGTTAGGGAGATAACAAATTTGTAGAGAAAAGATAAAGAACAAGTTTTATCGCTGGTTGTGTAAATACTTTTGGTTAAATTGAAAAGGAAAGGATTTATCTTCTGGTTAGAGAGGAAGTTGGTTGTTCTTATTTAATTAGATTGGTTTTTAGTTTTACCTTTGCTGTATTAGGGGTTGGATCATTTAATTAGGTCCAAGACTGAATTAAAAAAAGCAAAAAGTGAGATTATAAATAAAAACAAGAAAACCCTAATAGCTATACCAAAAATAAGTATTACGTCCATCAGAGATCGTGAGCGATTCGATTCATGAATTTTGAAATGTTGTTGAGCTCACTCGTGTTTAAGGAGTTTACTGTTGAACTTTTTGTAGGTATATGATTATCTCATATTTGTGTACGATAATACTAAGAAAAATCCTTAGATAAATAAATTCCACTGGGTAGTTGGCTCAGGTAAACTTATTTGCTGAGTTGAATTTTGTTTTACATGGGGGGAGGGGAGGATTAGTTAAATAGGATCAGTTAGATCAGTTAAATTGATTGATATATGTGAAATAATTTATGACAGCCGCTGAGATTCTTTTTAATGAAGTGATGTTTGTGCCGATTCTAGCTGACACACATGATGTACCGCTCTCAGGGGTAGGCTTAGGAAGGAGGTGACCTTACTGCTAGGGTAAATTACAGCTTATTACGGGAATTAAATTATGGTCCTTTGAGGTTTCTGTAAATGAAGTGCTACTTGCAGATATTGGAACGATTCCAGCATATACAATTGGCTCACCATTATGAATGTGATGTGAGATTTGCGAAGGATTCGTTGTTGCATGCAGGCATATTACATATGACTATAGCCAATTAATGAAGCTGATATAGTTTCTTTTCTATCAAAAAAAAGGCTGATATAGGAAGTGGTACTTGTATTTTTACTTTGTTTTCAGCGCATACTTATGGACGTGATTCACCACTCTAAATGCAAGCCTGGGTTTTCTAAAAAGAGAGTAATGACTAATGCAACTTCTGCACATGGTGTCCACCATTTGGTGTACCGTAGGCGTATATCACACATCACATTGCACATTTGCTCTTATCCTGTAGCCATTATGCACTTGTTTCCAGTTTCCGATTTGTTTAGTGTGTGAATTTTGTTTGTTTTTCTAATATAGTAGTATCTTCTGCCTCATGATACCAATAATTAGGCCAGCATAAACAAAGACTGTTTTTTCTTTATGATGATTTAGTTTTGGAACTTGGTTTACTTTCTAGAGAAGGTTAAAGAGAAACTTTGTGATTTGAGGGGTTACAGATGAATCTATTTTGTGTTCTTGTGGAGTAATTTATGTGTAGGTTCACGTGTAAATCTTATTGTTGCCTTTCTGAATCAAAATTTATTGTGTAGTTTTTAAGAAGCTGATCATTTACTACAAAATATATGCTGTGGTGTACTTGGATTATTGAGCTACAATTGTTCACAATTCTGTAGCTAAATTAGCATCTCCTATAGAACAGAATGTAAACCTGTCAAGAGTTGACCATGGATGTTATGGCGTGATGCGTATATATTCAATTTCATTTGTTGATAATATTGTATTGCTTCTCTCCAGGGAAATTTTCTCGCAGTTGACAGATGAGTAGAAATGAGTTCTTCAGAAGGTCAGGGTTTCAGAAAGCTACCATGAAAAAGGTGTGTGTATGTTTTTCTAATATCATATTCCATTTGATTTTGGATTTCACTAGGCCTTTGGACAACTACTGATTCTATGTTTTGTTCAGCTCTTAGCAAGCATCATCGGAACTCCAAATATCTCAGTACCGATGGCAATTGTTGTATCGGGGATAGCTGAGATGTTTGTGGGAGAGCTAGTTTAAACAGGCAAGTAAATGCTTTATCTTTTATTAAAAGCTAGCGTTGCAATGTTTCTATGGTCTATGAATCTAAACATTATCAGTAAATTCATTTGATATTAGATGACCTCTCTCCTTTAGGTAATAAGATAGAGAGCTTTGCATTTTGACCGAACTCCACAACTTATTTCATGACCAGTAGATTTACGTGCTGTATAGCACTCACAACTCCAGTTAGCACTTTCTTATACAATAGGTTTAAGCTGAGATGGAAGTGGAGTGGGTAGCATATAGGTTTCTGCCTGCCCTGAATGTCTTAGCAGTTTCCTTCTACTTCCATGTTTCTAAGTAACAATGAATTGCGTTAATATATGTGCTTCCATTCAATTGTAAAAAGCTGACTCATGTCAAGGCTGCGGAGAAAGTGATTCCATGGGTTTTATATTCCCTTACTTTTTGGGATTCATATTCCTAACCACCGTCTATTCCTGTTAACCAAACATACTGTTTACCAAACATAAGAATGCAATTATATTCCTGGAAAATGATTCCATTCCCTCTAACCAAACCCGTAGTAAATGTTTGCTTCCTCCTCTGAGATCTTCTCCTAAAAACTGGAGGCGCCTAGCATGTGTATGATGCTAGACTTACATTTAGTTCTTTTTGAATTTGATTACTGCTGGCATGCTTTATTCATCCAAATTATGGCCACGCCTGAATGTACTCGAAACCAAATGCGATTAACAGTTCCGGATCCGATTCCTAATTTAATGGACTCGGAACCATATACGATTAAAAACTTAAATACCCGTCAGATCCGGGTAGTTATTAAATCTTTAAAAATCAACTATATCTTTTAATAAGTTTATTTTTATCTTCTCCATATAGGTTTGAATCTCATGAATTTTCATATGGAGGTATTGTTATATCTATATAAATATTCTAATTATAAATTAAATCTAAGGAAAAAAATGAAAAAAAAAAATCCAAACAAAACTAGACGAAACCTTAAACTTTTGAGTAAAATTAGCAAAACACAACATATATTCGGATACCCGATACCCATGGATATTCGATGGGTATTATCCATTAGGATCCGGAAGTTCATCAGTTCCTAATTGTTCTACCCGTCGGGTACTAATATTGTTAATGGGTCACATCTTAGGACCGGACCTGGACCCAATTCATCCGATTCTGGATAATGGGTATCCATCGACATCCCTAAACTGCACCCTAGGATGATAGTTAGGTCTCCATATATGCTTTAATATTTGAATTAGAGCGCCCTGAATCTTTAGTCAAGAATTTGTAAATAGATTTTACAGTAGGGATTTTATATTTAGGTGGTATTTGTTTTTTTTCACTATATAGTGATTATCACTTTAAAGTGAAAATCACTTTAAAGTACTTGCACTTTCAAATGTTATTTTGAAGTGCAGTGTGTTTGTTTTCTAGGCATTTTAAAGTGCTTTTTTGAAGTGATGTGTGTTCGTTTTTTCACTTTAAAGTGTTTTTAATGTTACAACTGTCTATTTTACCCTTAGATATGTTTATTCAATTTTAATCTTAAAATCCATTCTGGGGCGCTTATTATAATTTGGGCTATATACACAATCATTTTATTTATTTTTTTAACAAAAAAATTAATTAATTTTTAACAAAAATTGTAATTATTTTTTTTTACATTATTAAAAAGCTATCAGAAAAAGTAAAAAAAAAATTGAAAAAAAATTGAAAAAAAATTGAAAAAAAATTGAAAAAAAAAAATGAAAAAAAAAATGAAAAAAAAAATTGGAAAAAAACTATTTTTATTTTAAAAAAATAATTAATTAATTATAATTAACTAATTAATCAAAATTAACACTAATTAAGCAAGGGGTAGATCAGCCATTATATAAAATAAATGGATAAGAGATTTATTAAATGGTGAAAGTTTAGATTTTTAGGTTTGTGAAAGATTGGGGATAAAGTTTGGAATAGTAATAGTTGTTAAAGGATAAAATGGGTAGTAAGTGATAAATATTTGAGGTGATAAAATTGTAGTTTTTTGCTACTTCATATTTTGCACTTCAAATCACCACCACTTCAAGTGATACACTATTTAGTCAAAAATAAACACCCCATTTTTTATGGTCTCACCATTTTAAAGATATTTGAAGTAAAAATCACTTTAAAGTGCAAAAAACAAACACCCTCTTAGTATGTATTTATTTTAGTTCATTCGTTTTTGCACCTGGCCCTGGAAAAGTAATAATTTCTAAAATAATTTTAACAGAAAAATGTAAATATAAAACATTAGTATTTCATTAACCATATATATTAATCAACTTTGCAATTGTAGGAAGAGTTTCCATCACCAACGTCAAAACATTAGTACTAATGTAAATATTAAACATCAATTAACATGAATACTAATGTAAATATAAAACATTAATACTTTTGTTAATGTCAATAACACTAGCGCCAAAACATCTCTATGTTGGCGTCGTCTGGCGCCAGCTGTATTAACTTCACGCTGGCGCCAGCTGTATTAACTTCACGCTGGCGCCATCTAGCATCAGCTTCATTATTTTCCAGCTTCGTCTAGAACCATTCTTACTATTTTTTTCTTGCACCGTCCCTAGCCCGTCCTTAATAACTCCAACTTTTCTTTAATTATCCATCTTCTTTTTGGTACCACGAGTGGTCGACATTGAGGATCTTGGACTAAAGTATGCACGCGGCCGACACTAGAAATTTTACTTAAGCTTGATGTTCATTTGAACTTGTCGAGACTCAACATACAATCTAGTCAAATATGTACCTTATTTGACTTACTAAAAATACCAAATCTCTACTAGACTTAATAGTTTGTTTAAACTCGACACTCATCAGTTTAATTAATTGATTTTCATATTGGGTTCTGACTCAATTAATTGATCAAATGGTCTCTCTTATGACTCAATCAACTTAACAATAGAAGTACGTAGCTATATTATTAATTTTCTGCGAGACATCAACTATGTCACATGGAAGGATATTCTTTATGATTTTGGTTTGGCGGTCTACATCGTATGCGGTGTAACACTACACTCACAGTGGGAAAGAAACTGAGTAGTGTGAACCTTGCAAGGATGAAAGGAGTAGTGGGCATGTGAGTCTCAGTCTTCCCTACAGTTGCGGACATGACTTCACCATATTCTCCATGTTCCCCACTCTCAACTCCTCCATAACTTCCACTTCTTACGAGTTCAGTGTATGCTACAACTACTATAAATATGTCACTTAACCTATTCACAAATCATCTCGATTTCACATCAGTTTTCTCTCAATACTAATTAGATCGATACAGACAATTCTTAACACAGTAGTTTTCATAACAAACTCTAAGAACTTCATACCTTAGTTTAACGAAATCGCACTGCAAACACATCACTGATACATGTCGTAAGTGCAATAAATTACTTTGAATATTTCTCACTAATACTAACAAGTAATACAACGGTAGTAAGGATTACACCCACAAGGAGCTGTGTAATTGTTTTTTTTTCTATGTAACCAAAAGGGGGATTGCGAATCTTAAACTAAACTATACTAATGCAAATAAAAACAAAGTAAATAAAGATTATGACCAAGGGAAGAAAATACTGGTTAAAGGTTGCATCTTCGATCACTAAACTTGTTTCCAATCGATTAGAGTTAAGAGTTAACATTCAATCCTTCTCATACTAATAATAACTCTAGAGCATCACATCGTCGTCTCACTCCGGAAAAATTCCTTGTATCATCAAGTATGCAAGATCCACCACTTGAATTCTTCTTGTTAAGTGATCTCGCGCAAGAGCCACTCAAGTTTAACCTAGTGAAAGCATTAATCTTCGTGAACTGAGGTTATTTTAAGCAACCTAGTGTAAGAGCCACACAAATTTAACTTAGGTTAAGCTTCTACACATAATCGCATGGCAACATCCCGTTATTAATAACTATGTAGTGCTACTTGTTACTAAAGTTCTTCGACAATTTTGGATCTGAAACCATTTCTACTTTTAGATATGAACACATGATCATTCAATTTGCAAATTAAACTAGCAAGTCTTCAATCATACATAGCGATATAACTTAAGTGATAAAATAGATCAATAACATTAAAACAAACCACCAGATTGATTCACATGTTTAGGACTCGGATTACATCCCCGACTAATTGAATAATTAGCTACTCATGGATTTACTAAAACCCATGGAAAAATATATTAGTAAAGAAGAAGAATGGTTTCCTAAGTATACTAGTGTATGTGTAGTGTCAGTCTTCTCTCCGGCGGTTGCTTGATTAAAAGATTAAAAAAAACGTCTTGTTTTAGCCTTATATGTCTTGTTATATAGCCTTCAATGTTTATTCCCCAAGTATCATAATTGTTCCATATATGGAAACCCAAGTGCGGACGTCTTCGTGCTTGAATCCCGTTTGAAAACTAGCAAAAAAAAAAAAACCATGTAGGTTTGCTTCTCCTCTAAATCTAGGGATCAATTGACCATGAATACTTGTTTCGCGAACTGAAATATTCAATTCGCGAATTGATTTATGAAAAGTATCCAGGAGAAATCGAAATTTCGTAAGTTTGCCAACTAGTCCAAAAACCAATTTTTCTGATGCAGTTTATGTTTTGGGGTTTGCGAACTAGTTCACAAACTAGATGTATGAAGAGTGTCTAGGAAACCTCTTTTTTTTCACAGTTGGCAAACTGGATAATTCTCTTTTTGCTCTTTTCACCACTTTGTCGTAACTTCTTCGATCGACGTCCAGTTGACCTCATTCTTTTTGTGTTGGATGTTTTATCCTGGAGACAACGCGACAACGAAGAACTGTTGGGCAAAGCCGCGAAACGTTTTAAAGAGAGCAACTTGGTCATGATTCAGCCATAACATTGTTTTGATTCGCTTTTGTGACTAGATTGCATGTTATTTTCAACAATTATTCCAATATGTTCCATCCCTATTTTTGGCCTAACAATTTTTAGTTATGCAAAATTTGTGAAAAATATTGTCTAGCGCACCCATAGTTATACTTTTTTTTTTTTAAGGCACATAGTTATACCTAACTAATGTAGATTCTATCCCCAAATAAATTTTAACCTATGCTTTGAGAAAATTAAAACCATTTAATATCTTTTTTTAAATATGAATTTGTTTTCTCGCCCTTTTTTTTCATTCTTTTTCCATAATCTATTAATTTCTTTATCCAATCACGTTTTGTCATAGATTTTGTTCATTTTCATCTTTCATTTGTATATCTAATATTTTATAAGCTAACACTAGTTATCCACTAATTATGCGATTCGTTCCAAAAAAAGATTCTAAGGCCTTTGGCTGTATTGATAACCATTGTTGTTCCAATCATATCCAACGAAGAATTCTGAATCCGTCCATGTTATATTCTATTAAATAATCTTAAATGCTACCTTGTAAATAGAAAATTTTAGTTATAGCCTGGAGCAATCACACACCAAGACATACATATGGTTACTAAAATCTTAAATCCAAAGTCAAGAGATACCGAAATATAAAAAGCGAAAGAAATATAGATGTATGTTGATTTATCGAAATTAATTTCATACCTTTTTGATACGTTGTTGTTGTTTTTTATGAGTCTAAAATTATTTATTGAAATTAAGATATATTTATTACGAGCGTTAGCTGATTTATTAAATTAATTGCATACCATTTTGTATGTTTTTTTTGTTTTACGAGTGTAAGTTGATTTATTGAAATTAATTTATTAAAATTAATTTCATACCTCTTTGATATGTTTTTTTATTGAAATTAATTGCATACCTCTCTGATATTTTGTTGTTATTTTATTTTATTTTATAAGTATCAGTTTATTTATTTAAATTAAAACATATTTTTAAATGAGCTTTTGATGATTTAATAAAATTAGTTTTTTATAGTTTTTTTTTTGTTTTACGAGTGTAACCTGATTTATTGAAATTAATTTCATATCTTTAATAGGTTTTTATTTTATTTTACGAGGATAAGATAATTTAATGAAATTAATTTCATACCTATTTAATAAAACAAAAGAAATACGTTAATTAAGGACTCCGCTATATAATTGTAAGACAATCTAATCACTTGACACCTCCCATTCTATAGTCAGATACATTCACATGTGATCCGTCTTTCTCCATTCCACTGTACTGAGTGGTTCTACACCCTTCAAGCCTTCATATACTCTTTCTCAAGTCTCCAACTTTAATTTACTTCTCTCTCCATTCCTCTCGCTTTTTTCTAAGATTGTTTGTTTAATTTATCCGTCTGAAAAGCCCTGGGAGAAAAAGAAAAAAGAAGAAAAAGACATTCTCATTCTAATGGCGGTTTCCTTACCAAAATATTTCATCCTATGTTTCTCTATCATCTTCTTCATCAGTGTAACT
Organism: Papaver californicum; assembly: GCA_023531435.1. Taxonomy (NCBI): domain Eukaryota; kingdom Viridiplantae; phylum Streptophyta; class Magnoliopsida; order Ranunculales; family Papaveraceae; genus Papaver; species Papaver californicum. The sequence goes on from JAJJMC010025839.1 coordinate 1,903,917, forward strand.
TCAGTTGTAGAGTCTCACATTGATGAATCAAGCTTGGGTTTTATGAGTGATGCTTCAGAATGGCCTACTTCTAATGCAAATCTCTATGACAAAATAGACGATGGTTTTGGTAGTAAAGAAGAAGAAGTGAGTAAGGATGATAGAATATCTCTATTTTGGAGAAGAGTGCATGACTACATTTCATATGGTGCTCTTTCTTCTAATAGGATTCGATGTCCACCTCGTTCAAGAAGATCTTATTATACTAATAATTGTTACAAAGCTAGAGGCATCGCTCATCCTTACTTCAGAGGTTGTTCCAAACTCGCTCATTGCAGAGTAAACTAATATGAGCAGTTTAATTAAAGCTAGATAACATTCATATAAAAACTAATGTTGAACTTGTAGTGAAGTCCATACTTGCAGACTTTCATCTAGTTCGATGGGAAAATTATCACTTTATTAGAGAAATAAAACATCTATTAGGAATATTCGGTAGTTGGAAAGTAACACACACTGGCGGAGATAATAATAATGTTGCAGATTGTATCTCAAAATACTGCAGGAGAGGAATAAACCTCATTGAAAGTTTACTGTAATTTAGAACTTTGGATATCTATATTATTAGCCAAGGATAAACATGATATCTCTCCTTAATCTTATTAATATCCTACTTTATCTAAAAATCCTAATTATGCAATTCGTTCCCAAAAGAATTTCACGACCTTCGACTATATTGGCAACCATTGATGTTCCAATCATATCCAAAAAAGATTTTTGGATCCGTCTATATTCTATCGAACAAACTTAGATGCTTCCTTGTAAATAGAAAATTTTAGCTATAACATATAGCAATCACACATAAAAACATACACATGGTTACTAAAGTCTTAAATCCAAAATCAAGAGACACCGCAATACAAAAACGAAAGAAATGTAGGTGTAAGCTGATTTATTAAAATTAATTACATACCTTTTTGATATATTTTTTTTAACAACTATAAGCTTATTTATTGGTCGGAATATATTTTTTTATGAGCTAGCTGATTTATTAAAATTAATTTCATACCTCTTTATCCAGTTAGTAATTCGTCGAATAGTACGTCAATTATTCGTGACTTGTTTGCTAGAATATTGCCTTAACCATTGAATCCATTGCTCCTTGTTGTCTGTGTTGTACTTAATATATATATATATATATATATATATATATTCTATTTTAATCCTAAAATCATAGGATATACACACAAGATAATGCTAAAAAATATTTTATTACTATAATATAATATGTAACGAATTATAAATGACGAATTTATATACGTAAAAAAGTTATACACACATTCCTACATTTTTCTTGAATTGTGCATTATTTTCTATTTTACCCATTAGAATAATATGTACATTTTTACGGGTCCGAATTATTGGCAATCGTTGAATTGCTAACTAGGCATGTTTGATACGTTTTTTTGTTGAAACTAATTGCACACCTATTTAATAGAACGAAAGAAATACGTTAGTTAAGGACTTGGGTTTACAGCAGTAGGCCTTGTTAATAAAGGATGGGGTCGAAGGTTTGGACAAACAAAATTCCCACCAAAATTTCAATTTCTCCTTTCAAATCGTGAATTACGACACGAATCGTTTCTATATTTTAAGGATCAAAAAGTATATTAAATCGTGAATTGAAGATTACTATCATTTTTATTTTACCTTATTAAAGTAATATAGGAGTATATATATATATATATGAACTTAAGACAAGTTTATTATTATCAAACAGACTGGCGTGGTAGAGTGATTCGATCGTTTACAAGTTACAACCTTTAATAAATTAGATTTAAAGATAATAAATTAACTGGTCAAAAATCAAAAATCAAATCTACTAAGAATCGAATTAATTTCTAAATGTTGGCTCGAATTATACAAGTCGAATCCTGAATCGTGATCTAAAAATTATAGTTAAAATGCTATTAGAAAATTGGTTTATGCTTTAAAAAAATAAAAATTGGTTTACGTGTGTAATTGGAATTTCTGAACTAAATTAACACCATTTTTCTGATTCAAGGAATCCTTTTCCTTGTACATAATTCAATTTTCAGACTTATATTACCTTTTGAAGAAAGTAATAACACGTAGTAATGAATTACTAAGCCACCAATCACCCAACCAAACAGGTTGCCAAGACGATTTTACCCATGAAGTATTCGAGAAAGTTACGTTGGTCTTATATTCGAGAAAGTTATGTTGTTAGTCTTAACACCAAAAACCCTGATATCTTTCCTAATTATACTAGGTTTTCTTTTCCTTAATTTGGGAAGTATAATACTTGGTCGTGAAGTCTTGCGTGTATATAAATACACCTATTCTTTCTACGGTTTCAAACACACCAAAGTCTATACAATTACTTGACTTTCTCAAAATTCTCTCTGATTTATTCAGTTTTACATTAATTCTTCAGAAAATTCGTTCGTACTTAACCATGGCAGGAGGATCATCAGTTCAGAATGTCCAGAATGGTTTGTCTGGTCTTTCTCTCGGTGCTAAGAAGAACCCTAGTTGGAGTGATCAGATGAGCAGCAATAGTAGTACTAATGGAAGCAACAGCTACAATGGCGGTGATAATATATCATCTATCAAATTGGTTGATTGTTCTGAATCTACACATCATGAATACGACGTGTACTATTACAAGGAAAAAATCCGTACTACTGTAACTCACACAGGTTCAGTGGTGGATCGATGGATTACGGGTGTCTACAAAGATTTCCCCAATAAGTTGAATAATCTTGTCGTGGGTCTTGATATCGAATGGAGACGATTAAGAGAGAATAGCACACGAAACCCAGTTGCTGTTTTGCAATTGTGTTTGTTAAAACGCTGTCTCATATTTCAAATCTCGTGTTGCGATTACATTCCTGATTCACTCGCTGATTTTCTTGGTAACGAGAAGTTTACCTTTGTTGGAGTTGGAATCGATGGCGATGCTCACAAGCTTTGGGTTGATCATGGTTTGAATGTTGCTAGAACCGAAGAGCTTGGCAGTTTGGCTGCTTATAAACTCACCAAGACCGTCAGGGAATATAGAGAAAGCCGGCTATACAAAGCTGGGCTGAGGGATTTGGCAAGGGATGTTCTCGGCCAAGAATTACCAAAGAAAAGAGGGATCCAGTTGAGCCGCTGGGATAATGATTTCTTAACTGATTATCAGATTGAATACGCTTGTTTAGATGCTTTTGTTCCGTTTAAATTAGCTATCAATTTGATGGCTCGTGTTAATCCAGTACATACTGATGAGAGACGCGGGCAGAAGAAACCATTTTATAAGGATTTTAGCCAACCTAAAAAGGTTGTGGAAGAAGAAACTAAGCAGGTTTCTGAGAAGCAGGCTAATGGGAATGGAACCAAAAGTAATAAACGTGTTTAGGAATTAGGGTTTTTGATTTTTTTTCTCAAATCTTTAGATCCTAAAATTTGTGATCTGTTTTAATGAGGACTATTAATAATAGTAGAGATTTGAATTTGGTGTACTTTTTTTTCTTCTGTTATAAATTTCAAAGAATTAATCAACTGAAAGTGGGGCCAAATTACTGTATGTTCCCCTCACCTCTATCAAAGTCAGTCAGACAACAACCTAAGCACAAAGGCTGCTACAGGTCGTCTGTGTTTATAAATAATTTTGGAAATTAAGCTCTTATAATTAGGGGTCGATAATAATTTTCATTACAAAAATTTTCATAAAACAACAAGGAAAGCTGTAAAAAGACCTACAAAGATGGGTCCTGACAATGTCCCCTCCCTTGGTTGATGTCCATTTTTTATTTTTTTTAGACGAGGGCTTTTAGCAAGGCTAATAATCAACCTCAACTATTGGTTTAAACCAAATAAGAGGAATTGACTAGAACATAATATCAGAGTTCACTTTTGCTCACTGTGTTAAAGCATGAGCTACAGAATTATAAATCCGGGCTGGAAAGAAAATTTGCAAATAGGAAGAAGAGAAACAAAATATTTGATATCCTTGAAAATTGCATTTGTTCTTGAGTTCCCATCAAAAATTCCAAGCGTGAACTGATCCATCAGAGACTTGGCATCACTCTCGATTATTAGGTGGAAAATCTTCAGCTCAACAACTTTCTAGAGAGCTGCCCAAACAGCACGACCTTCAGATTCTTCAGTCGAACCCACATCAAAGGAAAGAGAGGCACAAAAGGAAGCTTTTTTCTCTGATTTTCTTATCACAAAACCTGCACCATTTGCCAAAATTAATCCATCAAACGCACCATCAGTATTGCATGTAATCCATCCAACTGGTGTGGGCATCCACGAATCAAGACTAGGGATAACAATATTGGTTTGGGCTTGTATAACTGGAGTTCTAACTATAAGCATGGGTTTAGCTCAACTAATAAAAGATTGATGAGAATTTTTTTTTGAATTGAAGATGAAATTATTTCTACTGCTCCAAAGGGACCAAAGAATAGTAACAAAGAGACCTAGGTAATTATCAGGCAGTCTAGTAGCATGATCAATCAACCAAAAGAAGAGCCAATCAGTCAAGGATTTATCCGAGAAAATAGCAGTATTCATACAAAGATTAGACAGAGACCAGACACGACTAGCAAAAGGACACAACACTAAGGCATGCATAACATACTTCTGACTAACATTACACCCGGGGCAACAGACAGAGAGCATAGGCATGCGAGTGTGAAGAACAGATCTAGCAGGGAGAGCATTTTTAGCTGCTTTCCAGATAAATAATTGAACTTTGTGTGGGACCTTTAAGTTCCAAATACTTTTCCAAATATTACTACATGGGGAAGGTCTAGACCCCCCGAGTCCCATATATGCATATTTAGAGGAAAATTTACCAGTCTTTGAAATATACCAAGCCCTTCTATCAGGAGTGAAACACTGGCTTAAGGGGATTGTAACAATCTTCTTAACAAAAGCATTATCAAAATGGGTATTGTGTCTACAAACATTCCAAGTTCTAGAATCCTGATTAATGAAATAAGAAACTTTTACATTAGGGTCAGGAAGAGTCAGGGGATTAGGGGTAGCAGAACCCAAATTTGGTATCCATTTATCACACCAAGGATCAATAAACTTATCATCCCATACAATACAAGAAATGAAAGGTTTGATAAGTTCTTTGATGGTGTAGAGGCATTTCCAAGTCCAATAACAATTACCAGGGAATTTAGCATTCAAAAAGTCAATCCTAAGGAAATACATAGCTTTCAAAGAAACAACAAGTACACAATCAGGGTTTTTAATTAATTTCCATGCATTTCTAGATATCATGGCAAGGTTATTTAGCTCAGCTTCCTAAGACCAAGACTTCCTTCAGACTTAGGATAGCATAAACTATCCCAGCCTAGAAGGTGCAACTTTTTATCCTTAGGATCTAAAGTTTCCTCCCATTAAAACTTACAAAGGCGGAAGTCCATTTTTTTCCAGAGATATTTAGGAATTAAGAAGGCTCTCATTTGATAAAGGGGGATGTTCTGACCAACATGCTTAACAAGAGTAGTTCTAGCAGCCTGAGAGAGAAGTTTATCAAACCAAGCAGAAATTCTGGCATCCACAGACTGGAGGATGCCCATATGAGTTTGAATTTTAGATGGTTGAAAAACAATATGGGTACCCAGATATTTTTTTCCCAAATCTCTAGAGGAAATGCTCAGAATACCAGACAATTGGCACATTAAAGATTCTTGAATTTTTTTACTAAACAAAATACCAGATTTATCAAAGTTGATTTCCTGACCAGAAGCAGGACAATATTTTTGAAGATATAATTTTTAACGGTCTGGAAATATTTTACAGTAGCTTTAGAAAATAGGAGAGAGTCATCAGCAAACAAAAGGTGAGTAATGTTATGAGCATTTTTACAAATCTTGATTCCTTCCACAAGCCCCAATCTGGTGAAAGGGTCTATATAAGCAGACAAGTCCTCAGAAAAAATTATGTACAGATAGGAGGACAAAGGGTCCCATTGTCTTAGACCTCTCTTAGGGCTTAATTAGACCAGAAGGCACCCCATTCAAAAGAACAGAGTAGGAGACAGTAGACATACATTGGCCAATTAACTTGATCCAGTGATCATTGAGACCCATTTTATTTAAAACCCTTTTTATAAAGGACCATTCCAACTTTTCATAGGCCTTAGACATTTCAAGTTTAATGATTGTTATTCCTTTTTTACCTTTATGGTGATTAACAGAATAAACCACCTCATTGGAAAGAAGAATATTGTCAGAAATACTTCTTTTGGAGACAAAAACACTCTGGTTTTGAGAAATGATGGAATCTACGAAAGGTTTAAGTCTGTTAGCAAGAGTTTTATACAAGATTTTATATACAAATTGCATAAACCAATTGGTCCATATTGCGAGACCAATTCAACAAGAGGGACTTTTGGGATCAAGGCAATATTAGTGTAATTAAAGGCTTTGCAATGTGGCATGTTCTAAAGAAGGTATGAGTCATCTCAATGACAGCCTCACCCACTATATCCCAATAGTTTTGGTAGAAAAGACCAGTGAAACCATCAGGCCCTGAAGCTTTCTTGCCACCCATTTGAAAAACAGCATGTTTAATCTCATCAGCAGTCAGTTGAGAATTGAGATGATGATTGTCCTCTAGAGAGAATTTAATTGGAAGGTCTAAAAGAATTTCATCTTGAAATTGTTGAGGTTGGGAAGAGTAAAGATTTTTAAAGTAGTTTTCGAAAGATCTACTGATACTTTCTCTATCAGTTAGAGTGGTACCAGAGGAGTCTTTGATCCAACTAATGGAATTAATTTTTCTCCTAAAAATGGTAACCCTATGAAAATATGGAGTACTTCTATCTCCTTCCATAAGCCACACTTCTCTAGATTTATCTTTCCAATACAACTCTTCCAAACCATAAAGGTAAGTTAATCTGGCTCTTACGCGAGACAATGTACTAAAATTAGTAGGATTACAAGATTGGATTGAAGTTAATGCCTCCCTAGTGGTAGATATGTTGGTTTGAATATTACCAAAGGAAGATTTATTCCAATCCCTGAGACCCTTCTTGGTGCCTATTAACTTAGCTCTCAATTTATAGGCAGCGAACCCACTGCATTAGCAAACCAAGAATTAACAATAATATATCCACAAGTAGGATCTTCAATCCATATGGCCATAATATGGAAAGGTTTGGGCATGCAAAAATTATCAAAGTTAAATCCTATATGCATGGGGCAATGATCAGAAGAATCTTTATGCATGTTATTCACATAAAATTTAGGAAATAAACATCTATCAACAGAGTTAATGAGATTTCTATCAAGTCTTTCAAGGATAAGATTAGGACCAGACTGCATATTAGACTAAGTAAACCTGGGCCTCAAAAACCAGGATCATGCAGATCAAGGACATCACAAAAGTTTCTTAGGAAAATAAAGTCATCATCAGAGACCTCTAGACCACCATATTTATCTTCCAGGTCCAAAAGGGCATTAAAGTATCCTACCATAAAAAAGGTTCATTTAAAGAAGGAGTCGCTAGACTATATTGATTATCCCAAAAGGAGTTTCTGATATTACTATTTGGTTCTTCATAGATGAAATGAATATGACAGGTTTTAGAGTGAATATTGTCCCTAGTAGTAACATAAATGCCCCTAGAGTTGGATAAAATTATGCTAAGATTGATTTCCTTTTTCCAGGCCAGAACAAGACCCCCATTTCTTCCAACACAAGGCACATTAAAATCACAGAGGAAGCCCATATTCTTCAATTTCCTAGCAGCATTATCCTTTTGCATTTTGGTTTCAGAGAGAAAAACGATGTCCGGGTTAATATTTCTAAGTAAAATGTGAAGCTCCTTATTGGCAGTTTTTCCCCAAAAATCCTCTCACATTCCAAACCACCATATTGACATTATTAACAGGAAATAGAATAGACGTAGTAGGAACATTGATATTAGAATTTATCATAGGGATAGGAGAAGAATGATTTAACTGATTTGTAGAATCAGACCTACCATTAGGCTGAGTGATGTCAGAACCACCACTTTGGAGAGAATTTTGAGTACCCTGCAAGTCCTAGTTAGTAGCCTCTTGATGAGATTGATTGTGAGCAGCACTGTTAGCAGACATGTAGCTAGTAGCCTCATTGAAGCTGCCATATGGATTATTCAGCATTTGAGGAGAGTGGGAGGTATTTTTTGGATTGATGGGCGGAAGATTTCCCAAATTGGTAAAAGGAGGGCCGAGGTTGTTGTAATCTGGTTCAGAGGTATCAGGGTATTCAGGAGGAACCACTACAATGTTATCCAGAGAAGATTTAGAAGCTCTGCTGTGTTTTCTTAGCTCTAGGATTAATCTTGTGTTTGAAGTTAGAGAGGGCATCATGTTCATCAAAAAGAGATAAAATTTCTTCTCTTAATAAAGTTGGTAACTAAGTTACACTAGATGAGGTTTCAGAAATATTAAACCTCCTAGATGAGTTAGAAATACGAATCAGACTCGATTTTCCTGATCCAGAAGCAAAGGATAGAGGTTGACCCCCGTCAACTGGAGGTTCCACTTGTTGGTTCAGTGGGCATTGAACAAAAGGATTATCAATGACATTACTTGGAGAATGATGGATTTGAATTGGGCCAACATCGAAAATCTTCACAGGACCAGGTTTTGAGATGAAAAGACCCATGTTGATTTGCATCATGAGGTTTTGTTCTTCACTCGAGAGTTGATGTTGGGCAGATGCTATAGTTTTTCCTTTGTTTAAGTCATGCTGGATAAGTCTTTCCTTTTGAGTCTCCATGACAACATCATTTCTTTGAACTGCCAGTTTAACGGGAGTTGGGTTAGCATTAGAATCAGGTGAGATGACTTGAGGTTGAGGCAGTATTACTCGAGAAACTTTTGGAAAAGTATATGATAGGTGCATTATTTGCATTATCCCGATAATCTAATTCATTGATTTCTTGTTAGTTTTCATATAATTATGCTTTGATTTTGTTTTTTTATGAGTTTCTTAGGATTTTTGAAGTGTATTCAACCAAAGAAGAAGAAAGGAGTTCATTATGACACGAAATGAACAAGGAAGTTAAGTTCGTCCAATGGAGAAGGGACAAAGATCAAATTTAACTCATTCAAATTCAGAATTTCTTAATACCGTTTTGAATAGAACGAGAAGACAAAGCCATAGCAAAAAGAATGAGGTCGTTTGGAGTCCGTATGAGGAAGTTATGAGCAAAACAGCCGAAAGAAAATAGTGAAACACTCAGCATCATAATTGGGAGATAACAAGGGAAAGTTATCTACCGATTATAGGCAGTTTCGGGTACAGAAAAACTTCGTTTTTGAGCTCCAAAATCGGTAGTTAACACGGAAATCTAGCCTACCGATTATGACTCGACGGGAGCCACTTCCAAGACACGTTTTTGACTTCCAAATCAAGGTATCATGGTTCCATTAGGACTCTAACACCTAGATATGATTAATACTATATAAGAAGACTTCCATAACCCTAGAAAGAGATTTTTTATACTTTTTGACACTTGAAAACACAAGGAGAACAAGAAGCTAGGGCTTGGAGTTGGGATTGAAGAGCACGATTTCTAGGGTTTTCTTTACTTGTTTTCTTTATTATTTTATTATTTTCTATGGATTTTGAGAAATCCATGATGAACTAAACCTTTCTTATTGGTTAGATATGTAGTCCTAAGTTGGAAAACATGTTTATTAATTGAAGTATTCATTCTCATATGTTTATAATCTCTTCAATATCGTTTATGTTTTACCGTTTATAACACCTTGTATGATGGATTGCTTGTTTGTTTAAGTCATGAATTAGATGAGAATGCATTAACATCTATAGCTAAACTAGGGTTTGAGATCCGGAATTGTCGAAAGATCCTTGTTACATGTAGCATAACATAGTTGTTAATGACGGGATGTTACCATGCAATTATGTGTAGAAGCGTGACCTAGGTTAAATCTGTGTGGCTCTTGCGCCGGATTGCTTAGAATAACCTCAACTCACAAAGACCATTGCTTTCATTGGGTTAAACTTGAGTGGCTCTTGCACCAAGTTATTCGTTGAAAAGGATTCAAAGAGTGGCTTTTGCGCCTTTGATGATGATATGAGTTTTGTCGGAGTAAGCCTGCGATAGGATGCTTTAGGGTTATTGATATTGAGAATGCATGAATTTTGAGTATGATTTAGTTGATAACATGTTGGAAGATGGAAGACGAACTCTCTAACCAGTGTTCTTTATCTCTGATATTCGTTTTAATCTATTTGTTTTAGTATAATTTAGTTATAATCACAACTGAAACCCCTTTGTTTACATAAGTAATCGAAAGTAATTATGAATCACCTGCCTCTTTGTGGGAACGAACTTGTTCTTATTACTATACTCTAATCTATATTAGTAAAGTAAGAACTTGAATTAATTTTGCTTGGCTGAAAACCGACCAGTATATTTAGAATTAAAAGAATGACTGCCTTCACCTTGAATAACCCTTGACTTAGCTTTTACCCTAAGACAATTAACATCTTTATGATCAGTGATATGGAAGGAGAAACAAAAATACCAGGGGACCATCAAATATCTGCATTCAATTAGGAATGGTTGAATTCTCCCATAGTGACAAGAGGAATCCCCGTAGGTATAGGTTTATGAACTGAGATTCTGACACAGATCTTAACATTCTTTTTTAATGGATGGTTTCCATACGGATTCTTGGCTTCAATGAGTTCACCTAATTTTAGAGTAAGCATTTTGAGATCAGCAAACTCAGTGTTTTCACTTGGAACATTGCATAGAATAAGCCACATAAGTTCATCAACAAAATTGATATTTGAGTTTGACGGCCATCTAGAAGAAGGAACAGTTCTTAAAACTATCAGATAACCAAATGAAAACCAGGGACGTTGAGAATCAACCCTATCATAATCGCTTTCAGCCAGGAATCTAATGAGCACCTTATTTCCCAAACCACTAAAAGTAGTAACTGTTGGGGTTTGAGTAAGAGGCCACTGAGAGCATATATAGCTTTTGATAGAAGCTGTAGGAACAAGAGTTTCACTGCAAATGTGACCAATCATACACCATTTTCAGTTGCTATCATTTTTTATCTAAAACCACTGTTTTATCTATAAAGACCGGTTCAGTGAGAGTTGAAGGTAGGTTTGTAGGGAGAGTGAGCTTTTTATCCATTTGGGAAGAAAGGGTTTGATTCTTCAGTAGAGGCAGTTTTGAGATGAGTTTGTTGTTGTTCCATATTATAAACAAAGATATGGATTGAGATGATTATGATGGGATTTTTTTGATGGTCGATTCTTTCAAAATGAGTGGTAAGTATAAGTTTATACATGTGCACTAGAATAACACAATTCCAAGTCTGATAACCACACATGCTATGAAAATGACCTTGCATTCTGAGGTTGATAAAAATATAAAAAATATTATTATGGCCAGTCAACCTTAGTAGATGGGATTGTTAGAGGGGAACCTATGTCTTCATTGGAGGAGAATGTCTGAATTTGTGTAACAACTACTCTTTTGTAGTCCGTGTTCTTTGTCTGATCTCTCTGCATTTTGGATATACACACCAAAACTTTTTGTTTAGTATAGCAGAAGTTACTCCGGAACCCAAACTCAAATAGCCAGCTTCTCATACTCCAGGTGGCAAGGAAAACACTACATTGAATGCTTTTGTTTCTATACCATATGAGAAAATTAGAATTAAGCAAACTTCCAAAACTCATTATGGAACCAAATCTTTGGAAAGATTGGTAAGGAATTGAAATTTTGGGGGGAAATTTTGAATTGGGTAGGGTTTGAAATGGAAGGTATTGAATAGGTTTGAAAAATGTTAACTAAAGGTCAAGGGATTTATACAGGGACATTGAGGTTTGGTAATAGAAATGAGGTGGTATGGTTTGTTTAGATGGAAACAAATAAGGCTAACCAGCATACACCTGCTAATAATGTTACCTCTCAACAAGTGCTGCATAACCGGACCTGCAATAAATCATAAAAATTAATTAGTACCCAAAAATTCACCACAAGAGTAGTTGATCTAACCAGCTTCCACTTAATGGTAAATATGAAAAGATTTAATTTAGATGGAACATATAGAGTAGGATTATGAAAAGGCGGGTGCTTAGTGTAATGATGAGTCTCGAGAATATGAATATTGCTAGAGGTAGTGGTAGTTGTTTGCATGGAATGATAGTGTATCTTGGTGCCAGGGATAGAGTGTTGAATAGGTGTGAATTTCCAAGAGACATGACATTTCACCGAGAGAAATAAATGACCATTAACTGACCTAATTTGGCTTTTAAAAAGATGGAATTAGATAATTATTTTCCATTCAGAAAAAATTAAATCCAAAATAGCAAAAAAAAAATTAGAAACCAGAGAAAATTAGGAGATAATGGCAATTTCGAGCAATAATCAACTAGCAAAAAATCCTTCTGAGACATATGAGTTTGCAAAAAGAAATGCTTTGCGATTAGATACCGATGAGTTGAGAGATCTGATTGTTGAGTTGCAGAGTGAGGTATGTAGGCGTAGCCGAATGACTGAATACGAGAGAGAATGATAGAAGAATGCAGAAGAATTTGCTCAGTGGAAGGAAAAGCGACTTGCAAGAATTGATAGGAAAAAAGATAAAAGGGGTGAGGCTGGTGATGATTATAACTGGAAGAAGAGAAGAAGTGAGACAGAGAGTGATTCCGAGAAATCTGATGGTGGATATGAATACTATTTGGAGGAGATAAGTTCAACTGAAGAGATATATGAGACCGAGGAAGATAAGAAAAGAGGTGAAGCAAGGCAGGAACACGAGTTATACAAAAGGTATTTGGCAGAGAAGAAGAATCCCCCCATATTTGCACGGACCATGGCTGAGGAAGAGAATAAGGAAACAATTGTTGATGATGAAGATGCACACGAGGCTGAATCATCAGAGGAAGAAGAGGAAGGTGAGGGAAATGATGATGAAGATAGTGATGATTCCGACTCTGGTAACGCTGATGATAATTGGTATGGTTCTTCTGCTTCATCTGGAGATGAGTATAGTGCACAATATGAAGAAGGGGATTGTAATAGCTACAATGGGGAGTATGACTGGTGATTACTCCTGGGTATCATAGCAGACAATTTTGTACGACCTGGTAAAAAGCTTGAAAATTATTAACAAGTTTTTTTTGAAAATGTCTCCTCTTGTTTGCTATGAGTCTTCTTAGTAGTGTTGTGCAGGTTGCTGAAGTTGTTTTGCTTTTTTTTTAACCAAACGGTGGTTGTTCTTCTTTTTATGTTTGTTGATAGTATGTTATTAAGGTTGTTGTACTTATTTTGACGGCTTTTGTTGATATTTTGGTTTGGATATAACTTGTTGATGAACTGGAGATCTCTAGGAGGAACAAAAAAGGTTCTATCAGGATGATTTTTTTTGGAGATTGTACTCATGGGGTTTAAAGAGGTTAGGAGATTGAAGTTGTTTTTTTTTTTGTTGATGGGTTTGTTGAAAATTGATGTAAGAGATGATGGAAATGAGGTTTTTAATCGGCAGTTTAAAAATGTGTTTGAAAAAGTGATAGATTGCTGAAGAAAGAACCTGAATCAACATAAGAAACCTCATAGGCATTTGATTCAGAAGATCTGTTTCACCCCTTCTAGAGAGAATTAATGTTAATTATGCTTTTTCAAGACCAGTGCAACATATGTGGTTTTTGGTATTCCATGATTGATGTCCAGTTTATAAAGCTTTAGGCACAACAAATTTCAGGTTCTGTACTCATTCTCAAATCATTACACACACGCACATATCTTGTAGAGAAAGTATTTTGTAACCAGGCGATGAAGAAAAACAGCCATATGAACCTCTGTTCCAGCACAAACTCTCATATACCGCCTCGGAAAGCTATGAAATCTTTTGGATGGGCTGTTTTATTCCACCTCGTGTGAGAAACATATTATGATGACAGAGTGACAGAAAAATAGAGAAATACAGTGGTAGCTAATAGATTAAAAGGTAAGTGAAAACATATATATTACTCACATTCCATCTCTTGGGATTGAACTCAAGTGGGTCTTTGTATGCCGCAGGGTTCAAAAGCACTGCAGAAGGGCTGACCTGAGGATAACAGTCCAGCCTGCCGGTATTCTATATCCTGCATGAGTCCGTTGGATGGTGTAAAGGCATTGCTACACAAATACTGGAAATAAAATATTGTTAGCTCACCAATTTCATTGGTAATTAACCTTTTACCGTATACTTTCAATTATTTGGTAACCCACAATTCTTTTCCAAATAATTTTGTATTAACTTGCATTTTTCACTGGTTTGGCACATAATATTAGTACATTGTTTTTGACTTTAAAGGTAAACAAAAAAAATAGTTATCATAATTGTATTTGTTAATCCCCGTGCAATACACAAACAAGTCTGTTGTAATGAAACAGATGAGCAAGTCTCGTAAAAACATGGTTTATACGGGATACCAAGTGCGACAAGGATCGATTCATATAAGACAAAATAATCTTGACCATATAAATTTTTTTTTATTTTTAATAGGAAATAAAGATGCATTGATAAATCAAACTGTTACAGAGTTATGGTCTTTTTCCAAGTCATTTTGCAAGAATGACCGGAGGAGAAGACCACGCAACATTAGACACTGATGTTCTTGCATACTTAGAGTATCCGCACAAGAGTTTGCAATTCTCTTGACAGATTTACATACCCATTTATTAAAGAACTTAAAGCTTAAAAAAAATCCAGTTTTCAATGTAACAAAATATTCCTATCGTCCCCAAAAAAATAATATTTTAAATTTTTCAAATTTGATGTATTTTTATACAAAAATTAAAAAGTGATAGGTTGAAGTTTTTTATTAATCCTAAACTTGTATAGGCCTATGCCCCTGGACTTCATTAGAGGTAGACCAAAAAGGTTAGTCTATCTAAAATGCTGATGTGGTGCTTTCTATCAAAGCAATTCTAGTGGAGTGGGTATATTGGCTAATTTGCCAAATATATATCCACAGTAAGACGGACAAACCTAAAAAATAGGTTGATAAATTGGCTTTTGTGCGGGTTTGCCCATCGAGACTCAAGTTGAGTCGACAACGGCCGAATCTCAACGGCTATAATCCAACGGTTCTCATTCTCTCCCTATAAATTCAAACATTTTCAACTCCAAAATCGCACCTTCTCCACTCAAAAGTTCTTCTACTTTCACTTCAATCTTAATCTTTCCATTTCAACTTCTTTTAAAAAAAATCAGAAAAAAATGACAAAAATTGCAACCTAACTTGATTTTTTTGGAGTCATATTCGAAGATGCTATTAGTAATATATGTCTGAACTCATCAGTTTACCCCAATCTATTTGAATGATGTTTATAAAAAAATAGAGAATGAGAAAAAACAAAGAGGTCTTCAAGTTTTAGATGTTAACCAAGTCAAATTTGTGTCTATAAGAAAAACAAGAATTCAAGGTAAGAAAATTGAAGGAAAAGAAAATTTAAAAATTAACCGTACGACTGGTCACAAAAACCATGGAAAATCTTCTCAAGAGCGTATCAAATGAAAAATCCTTCAAATAAAGATAAACAGGAGGCCCAAGATTGTCAGAGGTTTTTATTGAAGTGTTTATTTAATTTAAGTTTTTACTTCCCTAGTTTATATCTTATAAAGGAGCGTAGTATATTAAATTAATATAATGGAGATTAATATTTTAATATAATTTTAGTTAATTCAATTAAATTATTAAGCTTGTTTAGTTTTTTTGAAATCAAATTACATCTAACTAAAAATATAAAAGGGATATTTAGATTTTTGGTTCCAACTTTATGACCATTGTTGCAGTTGGGTCCCAGAAAGTTTATAATTAGAGTTTGGATCCCAAAACTTAAATTAACCGTTTTGACCGTTAAAAAATTATTGTTATTTTTAATTAATTTATATTTTGTCAAAGCTTTAGCGGCCGTTAACACGTAAATCACATGTGTAATCTAAAAACACATCTAACAGGTAGAATGAATGCAATCCAACTGTTAGGGAATAAAACCAGTTATTAGGGAATTTATTGAGGAATAAAATCAAACAATTAATACCCATATCTTTAAGATTATCCAATGTCAACAATGGAAACACTTCTTCTATCCATTTCATGTATTTCAAAAACAGGACCATACCTTCCTAATCCCAATCCATTAAGCTAATTTTGAATACCATCTTCGATAAAAAAAAAATTACGACATCAATTTTATCATCATCATCATCACCGTTAGATTTCCCAATCAGAAAACTCATAATCTGTTTCCTAGGATTTTCTTCAGGTTATCAAGACAGTTATTTAACTACAGAATAATTCACATATGATGGGTTTGTTGACTTTGCCATAATTGTGTAGATCCAGTTGTATTAAGAAGGGATATAGTGTTGGAGAAAATGAACTTTTAATGTTTTTTTAGTCTTGGTGGGAATGGATCTTAGAACCTAGAGGTTACTAAGGACACTAGATCATTTTCACTATTTTTTGAATGAAACCTTTAGTCCCACATAGGAGAAAGTAAAGATGTTGCCTCTCCATATTACTAGGAAAATTGCATCTTAGAGTGGCCCTTTGGGTCAACACACTTTTGTGTGAGGGAGAAGATTTAGGCAATGGGTTAGTTGGTGCAACCATACATTTCACACACGCGCGGTGCTTTGCACCGCAGCACGCACGCCGCCGCCACCGTCGGGCGGACCGGGCTCGGACTCGGGTGTGGGTCAACCAAGACTTATCTTTTTAGACAAAATTCTTTTGAAATATTTTCTAAATAAATTTGAATTTAAAAAATAAAAACTTGTCTTGATGGCGGCCGCCCCCCCCCTGACCCGACGGATATAATTTCCTTGCAACATAATGTCGACATTTTTCTGCCCGTTTTCTCTTTACAACATCTTTACAACATTATGTCGACACTTAAAATTGATTGCTGGACTGTTTTTTGCCTATAAAAACAAATTGATTTTTTCATTTCAACTCATCCCAGAGAAGGCTACTATCCCTAGCTCTCTTCCCCTCTTCTTGCTTTGCTATGCGCTTTGCTTGTTTCTTTCTTTCCTTCTTCTATTGATGTTGAGTTCGTTGAGTGGGTGATTTGTATTTTTCTTATACAAATCATAACGAGCAGTTCTATCCTGGACACATCTCCGTTGTGTGGGTATAACATCTTTCATTCTTGAGGAGTACCCGCAGACTATTGTGTTAAGGACAATTTGCTGAGCAGGTGGCTCTATCCTTTGTGTGTAAATCAATGTTTTCAATTCAGAGATTTTATTTTAACGTTAACATCTTCTGTTTCAGTATTTTTATTGTTGCAGACACAACATATAACACCAATATTTAGAGCTGTTGGAGAATTGTTGTTGTTTCCTGAATTGTTAATGTGGTTTTATTGTTGTTGATGATAATCATGAGTATAGAATGGATCTTGATAATGATTTTGTTGATTTGCTGAAATGATGACGCAGGAGCAACAAAAAGAATATCACTACTTCTTAAACCTACCATGTTTCGTTTTGAACTACTGCTGGAAGAGTATAATGAATAGTTCTCCGACCACTTCCACTATTACCACCACCATTTTCGTGTCCACCTCCTCCTGTCAGAGTTGTTGATGGTGTAGATGGATGATTTCCACCAACTCCTCCAGAAGGACCTGCATTGAAACCAAAGGAAAGATCATCATCACCAAGAGCAATTGAAGAAGAAAAATTCACCCAATTTGCAAAAGCTCCTGAATTGATTTTCTTCTTAAATAAGATCCATACCTAGGTTGATGTTCGTCCAAATAGTTGCATTTCATGTCCAATGCATTTTAACTTCTAACAGAAAAGAAAATGGTTGAGTTTGTAAATAAGTCGAATCCAAGATTTTAGTTGGTCATTTCCGTATTTAACCTACTTTTCTAACGGTCAAGATGGTCAACTCAAGTCCTGGGACCCAAACTCTAATTATAAACTTTCTGGGATCCAAATGCAACACTGGTCATAAAGTTGGGACCCGAAGTCCAAATATACCAATTTAAAATTGAATTAGTTTATAGTTAAAATCATAAATAGCCATTTGATTATATAACCGTTGTCGTTGCAAACTGAGACGATCGTCCTAGGTTGAGCCGACAACGGCTGGTTACATACAACGACTATAAATAGTTCTATAAATTCAACTATTTTCACTTCCAAAATCACACCTTCTTTTACACCCATATGGCTCAACCATATATTAATCCGACAGAGTTTACCTTTTCCATAGATGAAGATCTATCTCTATGTAGAAACTTTGTTGTATGTTATCCAACAAGGGATAATAAAAGACGGCAAAATGGTTTAGTGAGTATGAGTTACTGGAGCAGAATCTATAAAAAACTTCTGCAATGACACCGGTAACCCGAATAATCGTAATGTAGCTGGGTTGTTTTGTCGAATTCAAACTATAAGAAGACAAGTGTAAGAATTTATAGTTTTAGTCAGGGTTGTTAATCGATATCGATTAAGGGGGAAACTAATGTTGAAGTTGTATTGCGAGATCGAGAAGAATAACAAAGATGGAAAAAGAAAACTTTTGCTTATGAAGTTCATTATGCAAGGATTTTTTGATTGCACGTATGGGATGTTAATATGTATGGACATATTACTCCAGAAAAGACGTTGTTATAAATTTTAATTGAATGTATCATAAAATTAGTAGTTTCTTTTTATAGATTAGTTCTAGTTACATAAATAGTTAATTTCTTTTTGATGCTTAGCGTCTCACTCTGTTCTTGAAGATAAATGACCTTCAGCCGTGTCTATTTCTGGATCAGAAAATACTCTCGGATTGCTCTCTTCATTCGAATTTTCTTATTGAGTCGGTAGATGTTGACTATATGTATTCTTGGGTGGTTTTCTATTTCTTGATCGACTAATATTTTGATATTTTTTAATATAAAATTTTATTACATAAAGAGGATAGAAAAACCAGAAATAGAGGGGGACATGCCGACAATACCTCTAGAAAAAAGAAGAGAAAAAAAGAAAAAAAGAAAAAATCATAATTTAAATCTGTAAACAGGCAAGACACTTCTGCTATCCCCTACTGCAGTGTCCAAAAAGACTGGCCTGGAATCCCACCAGTGATGGGGCTCAAAGTTCTCCCCCCACTTTGCTATTAAATCTGTACAAGAATTTCCTCCCATGTATACGTGAGAATACCTAAACTAAACCGTGCTTAGATAATATAGACAATTTTTCCACTGGATTTGAAATCGTCATGGCACCAAATTCTTGTTACTAATAGATTAAATTATGTTCAGTGAGTCACACTCAAACCAAATCCGTCTAATGTTATACTCATGTGATTGAGATTGAGACATGGTAGTTTACAAAAAAAAAAAATGAGAATAAAAATTATAATAAAAAGAGTTATTTGTAGAAAAAATATATAGAGAAAATAGTAGAGAAGATTGATTTTGGTGTGAGTATAGAAGATTAATTTTGAGTTCTATTTATAGAGGTGGATTATTATAGCCATTGGATTCGACTATTGTGTTTTGATTGTTATCGAGGCAACTTGAGCCGCTCGGCGCAAGTTCCCTCGATCGGTTTAGTTTGACTCTTTTCACCAATTTCCCACTGTCCAAACCGAGTTTTCCTATCCATGTGGCTTGGAAAATTGAGGGATATATCCATCTCCACTGGAATTCCTCTCATACTAGAATTTACGGAGATACATTTTTATGTGAACATGTGATCCCAGTTGAATTGTTTTCTAGAAGACTACCATTTTTGGTCCACAACTAATGTTTTTGGATGCCCATAGGGTATACAGGTTAACAAGACAGACTGACTTGAATCAGTCCTAGCTTCTAACGAAGTTCAGTATGATTAAAAAGAAAAAAAATTATCGCATGTGCCACCCCCATTTTGAAATCTATAGGGGTGGGACTTGGTCGGGTTGGTCGGGTTAGAAGGCTTGGTCGAGGCAAACCTAAGATATAAATATCTTGGAAGGATTGCCCATTGAACCCGAAAAATCCATGGATCTCTTGTCCATGGATAAACCACGATATATCTCATGTTCCACGGCTTCCTCGGGTTGACCGATGAAACAACAATTAAGCATTAGTAAAAAATAAATAAATAGCTGAAACTAACAATTGATCATATTTCAAATAATTAAAATAAAAAAATGATGCAATACTGAATAAATGATATCTTTTTATTCATTCGTACTAATAATAACTAATAAGACATGAGGTTTCATATTAAGAAACTAAAATCTAGCCAAATTGAAAGTTAGTAAAATTTGAATTATATAATCATTTTCTAGTTTTTTGGGTTGGGCGGGTTGTTCGGGTTAGTAAAATTTGTGTCCATGACCGTCCAAATTAGATCGGGTTGGTAAAATTTGTGTCCATGCCCACCCAATATTTGGAATTGCATTGTCCATGCCCTCTCAATATTCGGGTTAGGCACGGGTTGTACGGGTTGACCCAACCCAAGTCCCATCCCTAAAAATATACTAGGAATTACTAGTTAATCCACTTTTGGTGACCCATTTAGTATGTAATCCACTCATTTTAGCATGTTTATAATGTAATCCAAAAACTTGTTTTTGGAGTAAATTTATTACTCGCTGGTCCAACTCACGTATGAGTTATGAGAGATATTTTGGAAATATTCCTAGTTTACCCTTTCTCTAACGTGCATATAAAACGAGTTGAAATCAAATCTTCGCTGATTTTCTTTCCTTTCTTCAGCTCAGATCCAACTTTCGCTCTCTCTTTGCTTCTGCTGGTGTTCTTTAGTTTCAGGGTTTCGATCTCAAATCTCCAGGGGGTTTTTTTAGTTAATTTTCTTCTCTGTTATTTGATTTATTTTATGCTTAGTTCTGTTTTTTTTTAACTGAAATCATGATAATCAACTCAGTTTCACGATTTTGTTGTTTTTCTTACACTGAAATCGTGATGATTATCTTTTTCTATGCATGTTTTGATCTCGTTTTTGTTCGTGTTTTAGTGTTTCTGTTGATTTGTGAAACTGATTTTTGTAATTGTTCTATTTCGTTCATTAGATCGTCGTATTCCGTTTGTTTACATGTAGTTTGATAATAGGTATGATTTGGTTTTCTTTTATTTTTTTCAGGAACTCATGATTTATGTTCTTTGTTCTGTTTTTTTTTTAATGATTCTTCAATACATATTAATATGTACTGTTTTTCTAAGCTTTTTGATATGTACTGTTGTTATATATATATATATATATATATATATATATATATATATATAT
>JAJJMC010025839.1:1925314-1966684 GCA_023531435.1 Papaver californicum
ATATATATATATATATATATATATATATATATATATATATATTGTATGGTATACCATTTTTGAATCACTACATAATTGTTTATATTGCATATAATATGCTTTTATTTATTTGTTTTTTGTGAATCTATAATATTTGTTATACTCCTAAACCAGTACACATTATGTTGTACCGTAGATTTGGTGTTCCTATCATATGAAAATATATGTTTGATTTTTATTTGGATCACATTTCTACATGTTCAACATGTCAGGTGTTGGTTCTAATCCAAATACCTTTTGCTACTCTCATGTATACCACAAGCAACACCACATTGCATATTTCGTTACGTTATCTTCGACTTTGGAAGATTTGAAGTTTACTATTTACAATACGTGGAGCTGGTTGACTCCGTCAACTATTGTTGTTAATTATGTTGAAAATGGAGTGAAAGTCCCTGTCATTGCTGATATATCGCTTCAAGGGCTTGTTGCATTACATTTTAAAAAGAATTCAAATTTCTTTGAGTTTCATGTGGATGTTGTTTTATATGGTGCATCTAGTTCTTCGAGAAGTGCTGATTTTGACAACAGTTCTGAGTTGGTTGTGAGTGCTAGGAACAATTATTTGAAAGATTGTAAAGAGGTTGCAAGTGTTCTTTTTTTCCGATGGTTGGTAGAATGTTTTTGAAGATAAAAACCATCTCTTCCATGGTGGTGTTGAAGCTGTTCGGTTAGCATGTGAGAAATATTGTTTGAGGACTAGATATAAGGTTAAAAAATTAAAGAATGACCCTGAGAGATTCACAGTGAGATGCAGCAATGACTGCTGCTCTTGATGTTTCATGCGGTTTCCATGAATGGGTCTTTGGATGTGTTTAAGATAAAGGATTACGTGGGGAGGCACACTTGTGGTGCTGGGTATAGGTAGAGGAGTCCAACTGTTTCGAGGAAGCTTGTAAATCATTTAGTTTATGAGCGTGTCAATCACAACCCTCTCATAAATCCGCAAGAGATTATGGATTATATTAAAGTTGGGGGAGGGATCAACATCAAGTATCACCACGCATATTATGCATTAGACTTATCACATCAAATGATTTTTGGTGACGATGTGAGTCATACACTGATCTTGCTTGGTGGTTCACTGCTGTTGCGGAAACCAACCCATGGTCTTATATTCATTTTGACTTCAACGACGCAACAAAGAGATTCAACATACTTTTTATTTGTTTTGGAGCTTGTAGAAAGGGTTATAAACTTTGTCGTCCAATGATCTTTTGTGATGTGACATTTCTTATGGGGAGGTTTAAAAGAGGTCTAATGGCTGCGATTAGGGCTGTTCATGGCCGGTTTTGGTACGGTTTTGTGCCAAACCAAAAGCGAAACCGGCGTAGTCGGTTTTTCATTTATTTTTCCATAACCGTTCCATTTACCGTCGGTTCGGTTTTACTCGGTTTTTTCCAACAGGTTTCGGTTAACCGGTTTATTGTATCAGTTTTGTGAAACTGACAGTGCAAAATTTAAAAAAAAAAACAAACTGACAGTTCCATTTCTTTTTCTATCTTTTTATACAAATGCTGAATGTTCTAAATTTGTTCATACTAAAACCATTACAGCTCTGACACTTCCATTATGTCTACAGATTCAACAATGTAGTACAGAGAGCTGGGTTATCATGTAAATGACAGCAGCTGTAACTGATATGGGGCTCCTCCTGCAAGACAACGATAACTTTTCTTATATTCATAACTAGTTCAGGAGCACAAAAATGATATAGTTGGTCCTTATGAAAAGCAAACTTAAGTCAAACGAAAAACAAAGAACTAAAATACCTTATGTCAAGCTCTTCTGACTTTTGAACTGCTTCTTGAGCAGCTTTAACGGCTTGGTTGGTCATGCCAAGATGGGAACATAAACGCCTCTGGAAATTCAGGAGCTTAAGATATACAGATATCTCAACAATATAGTACACAGAGAAACTCTATGCAAATGCAGTATGTATGTTTGATTACCTGCAAATTGCTCAAAATTAGTCACACAATTTCACAACAAAAACACTTAACAATATAAGAATTTGAACACATTGAAATGGAAATTGAAATTGACACAAAATAATATTTGAAAAGGGATGAAATCTGAGGAAACATTGTGTTAATATTTGAAAAGTAACTGGACCCACTAGCTTTCTTGGCATACTGGTCACTAGGAAGGGTTTTAATAATATCAGAATCACCTGGAGAACAGAACAGGAAAAAAGAAGTGTCAGCAAAAGAAGAACATTCGATACACATATGGATCTGAAGACAAATGATATTTCTATCTCACCTGGATCAATGATACTGAGGCATGAAACACGGTAGTAGTATCGTCCACAAGCTGTTCCCAAGTTGACATTGCCTGAAACAAACGAGAAGGATACAAAAATATTACTTATCCACAATTGTGTATCTGTATGTGTGTTGAATACTTGTAAACACCATTATAAGAATGTAAACAGCCACAAACACAGAGATGGATCAAAATACGTGGATTAGAATGAAAACACAAAATTTTCTGATGCATATGGCCCGGACACTCTATTTGTCTATTCTAGTGTGTGGAAAAGATTGTACACCTAAATACTAGAATATATTCAGGTCATATTCAGAGGATGTTTCAGAAAACCTAATAGCTACTTAGGTTGGATTGACAACTGCAATACATAACGCCAGTTCAAACTCCATCGAATAGATTGGAACCAAAAGAAAGATACTTCGGGTATTACACAACAAAGTTCAAGATATAGAAACAAGTGGTCAGGTATTTGAGGAAGAACACCAGCAAAGATACATCACCGAGAACATCTCCATTGACTTCCCTGAGATCCTCTTGAAATTGAATATACAACTTAGACATATGAAACCCTAATCCAAGATCTTTAGAAATTAGACTGAAACCACCAGAATAAAAGAAACCCCTAATTTCTAAAACCTAGAAAAACATAAACAACAAAAAACCCTAACCAAAAGGATTCTACAAAAAGTATTAGATCGATAACAATAGATTTGTTGAATGAAAACGAACTTACAGCTTTTGATCATCATCGATTTCAAGCTTCTTTTGACATCCAGTGGTTGGATTGGCGATATTAAACTGAAACAGAAACAACACAAAAAGATTAGCAATAAAGAAGTAAGAGAAGAAGAAGAAGAAGAAGAAGAGGTAAACAATACTGCAACTACCCAAATTGTTTGTGATTCAGTGAAGGAGTCACACTGCAGAATGGCTGGAGGTGGAGGCGGAGGAGGAGGCGGAGTCGGAGTCGGGAGTCTGTTGCTGAAAAAAATGAAAGAGGATTTAGGGTATGAGAGTTAGGAAGGCTTATATATGAAGGGTAATGGAGGGTTTAGATTAGATCTATCAAAATTTAGATCAACGGTCTTAAATAGTCGGTTTTCCATGGCATAACAGTTCGGTTTTTGGCCAAACCAAAACCGAAACCGTGACTACCGGTTTCTATACCGGTTTTGCCCTATTCGGTTCGATTTTGCCGGATTTCCATGGAAACCCGTTACCATGAACAGCCCTAGCTGCGACATGTCTTAACGGCAATCAAGGTAACTTTTTTATATGGTACGTATTTAATATGTAACTGCTTTTTATGTACCAGTACAAAGAGAAACGTAGTCTATTTTCTGGTACATATCAATATATACTGTAGGATCATACACATCATACATAAAGTACATATTGATATACACTGTAGGTATAACATAATTTGAAGGTGCATACATGAAGTACATATTGATATGGGCTTTATATTTTTTTCCAGGTTTTTATCCTTTTGCATATGCATTAGTTCCTGGCGAAGATAATGATAATTGGCATTGGTTTATGGACAATCTTAAAAAAGTTGTGGACCATCGTCCCATCACCATTTGGACTGACTGAGGTGAAGGTTTGTTGAATGCAATTCCTGAAGTTTTCCCTGATTCTTATCATAGCTATTGTTTTTTCCACTTGAAAAAGAACTTACCCATCAATAAGTCTGATGAAAAATATAAAGAAGTGATGGACTGTTTCCAAAAAACAACATCTGCGTTTTCTCCAGCAAGATATGAAGAAGGTCTTCAAGAAATGGTTTATCTAGGAAGGCCTTGGGGTTGCTGAATACTGCTGTAACATTCCTAGGGAAAAGTGGTCTAGTGCATACTTCCCAGGCTGTAGGTATGGTCAGACTTCTTCAATCATTGCCGAATCTTTTAATAACTGGATTCGCCGCGAGAAGAAGTTACATCCATGTGCTCTCTCTGATACAATCAGGTTTTTATAAGTTTCTTGTAACACTACAAGTATATATGTACTATATGTATAATATGTTTGTTGTTTTTTTATTTTATTTTTCGTGTAGGCTACGGGTAATGGAGTTGATGTCTGAACGTCATGAAGAAAGTCTTTTGATGGATCCGGAACTCTTAACCCCTGTGTATCAAGCCTTGCTTGAACTACAATTTAAATTGGTCGTCCTTGGAAAGTTAGTCAGTCATATGCTCACGTCTTTGAAGTTCATTCCCCAAGATTAGTTTTTTAGGTAACAGGCTCTTTTGATGTGAGATATCCATTAAATTAGTTTCTTAGGGGTACTGCAGAAAACATATCAAATATGTATTGTGCAGATTATCTTCTTGGGTTTGTGTAGGGAAAATATCAATATGTATTGTGCAGATTATATTCTTTTTTGTTTGTGTAGGGAAAATATCAATATATACTGCGTAAATAATATACTTGGTTTCTTGTGTGCAGGTCTCATACGGTAGATCTACAACAAAAGAGTTGTACTTGCCAAAGATGGCGCGTACATGGTTTTCCATGTTCACATGCTACTGCAGCTATTGCTACATCTGGGGGAAAGTTCCTTGATTATATTGACGAATACTTCAAAGTTAGCTGTTATCGTCAGTTATATTCAATCGCTATTAGACATGTTCCTAATCACGACAAGTAAGTTTTTATGCAGTACATATTGATATTTTTTTATGGTAGTATCATACATGAGAATGGTTTTAAGTAGTACATATAAACCATAAACTAGAACTAGCATAGTACATATTGATATTTAGTGTAACATACATCAACAAAAACTTCACAAGTATAGTAGATTTTTCTTATTTATGTTTTTTAATATACCACATGCCTGATGAGTATACCGCAGAAGATACTATTCTGCCATTAATAGTAGTTAGGGCTCCTCCATGAAGAAGAAAAAAGAATTGTATCAAGAGTGCATGAGAGAGGAGCAAAAATCCTGTTACATGTTCAAATTGTAAATTGAAATCTCATCACATCAAGGCTACATGCAATGTTATCCTTCAGTACCAATATACGGATGAGAATTAATTTCATTACAATTTTTTTTTAGTATATTTGGGATTTAAATTCTTTTAGAAGATACTTGTCGCATTTTTTAGGTTTCTTTTTTCAGAACTTGTTTGGGTGGCAACTGAATTATGTTCTTAATGACAGAACGGGAATTTGATGATATAAATCTTATATGTTGCTCCAGCTTTAAAGATGAATGAACATGTGGTTGAATGTTATTCATTGTATACGAGGGTCGAGGGGGCAAGACCCCCTTGTTATTAGTGATTTTTATTCTCAGTACATTTTTCTTTTATTTAGTACCCCATTGTTATATGAGAATACAAAAAAAATGCACATAAACAAAGTAATTTCTTAAATTCATATCAATATGTAATTCATAGTACATGTCAATATGTACTTTTTTAGAATATGAATCTATTGGTTAAGAGTTTCAGAACAAAGTATGTATCAATATGTACTTCCTAGCACATATCAATATGTTTTTCCTTTCTATATAAATCTACAAATAAATAGAAACCTAACAATGTTAATAAAGATCATCACACATATATATATAAACATAATAATATCCTGATATAAGTATATAAATCCTTATCAGTTCAATAACTAAAAACCAAGTTCAATAAGTAAAAAGAAATTTATTTCAGTACATATTCATATCTACTCTGCAGGTACACATTTATTTTCATATGGAGGGGTCCCAACTGATTTCAGGCAGAGTGGATGTCAACAACCTGCATGCTAACTTGATTCTTTTCTTCTGAATCTTCTTCATCAATTGTTCGTCATCTCCCAAACTTTTTCCATCACGACCAATCTTTGATCTCCTCTTGATAAAATGCATTACATATAAAAGGCAGTCTGGCCACATTCCTTGTTGTGGACACCTATATTCAGTCAACCTTAAGTTGCTCACCATTTCTTTCTGATTCTCATCCAAGAACTGATTGATTGGATTGAACAAGTATTCAAACATTTTTTTGGCATTCTCATAACAATGATCCCTGAACGCCACAGACGAGTTGTAATGGATGAAAATTTATGCGTTCAAACTCAAACTCGAGAAATGTCCAATGCTTGTTGCCATGGCACATGGGTACAAGGATCTTCTCGATGTCGTTGCTCATTGTCAAGATTGATATAATAATACCAGTCACTTCTGCTCCCTGTAAAGTCTCTGCTTTGTCGACATGATACTGAAAATTGCAAACGTTTAATAGGTTATTTCACAAAGTATTTATCAATATGTACTTTTTTTCATATCCAATGTTCAACAGTATAAAAGAAGAAAACAACACATACCCAAGCAGCTGGATCCAGGTGCAACACCTTTAAGTATTTTCTTTCTGCCTCAGGATTTGCTTGGTCCTCTTTAGACACTACTTGAAGCTTATACTGAGCGTGCTTGAAAAGATCTTGCTCTAATGCTCTGTTGAAGATCAAAGCTTCCATTGTAGCCCTGCTGACGCAGATACCACCTCCATCCTTTACTGTCCAAGCAACTGAGCTGCACATTTATAACAAAAACACATATTGAAGTAAGTTTTTTCGATATGTACTGCAAAACTTACTTGATTTAAAAGTAAAATGAAAGGTAGAAAGTACTTACATTCTCTTTCCTTTATCAAAGTATGGAAGTAGAATCACTATTTGTTTATCTGTCATCTTCTCATAGAGTGGTGACTTCTCAAGTTCCATGAACTTCATACGAGGTTTCTAAGCTTTACGAGCTTTATTTTTCTTTCCTGTATTTATTGTCTTTTTTCGTTGCTCAGTTTTCGACTTCTTCTTTTCAGAAAACTTACTTCCGCTATCAAATAATGGATTTGTCTTCTTTGTTGGATTCACACGAGTTACTCGCCTGCTAACTTGTTCTCTAGTTGGTACTGACTTCTTTGCAACAACCTTGGGTTTTGCTTTTGCTTTGGCAACAGTCATCTTGGCAAGTTTGGTTGCTAGTGGCACGTCGCTTGACGTTTGGGTGGTTGTAACTTCATATTCCTGCATTTTTGAATCCAGATTTTTAGTACTATATTTGAATAATATTTTTTCAAACAAAGGCAAGAAAGGTAAATTACCACAAGTAGAAGATATACCTCTGGGTCATTTTCCAGCTCAGGTGTGACTTTATTTGCATTCTTCTCAGGTGATAGTTGTTTCGGCTCATCTGTAACTTGTCGAACTTCT
The DNA here is from genome assembly GCA_023531435.1 of Papaver californicum. NCBI lineage: Eukaryota > Viridiplantae > Streptophyta > Magnoliopsida > Ranunculales > Papaveraceae > Papaver > Papaver californicum. The sequence goes on from JAJJMC010025839.1 coordinate 1,932,842, forward strand.
ACACGTTGCAAATTATTTCCAAACAAATTATCAAAATATTTGCGAATATCAATCCCAAACAGAGTATGGCTTGAAACACTACCATTATCTTGGCTGAGAGATGCATATTCTTCATCATAAACTCCCTTGCTGGAAATGGCTAAGTCTAAAAATTCTTCAAATGTGAATTTTTCAATGTCTTCCATTTTCGCCATCTCAGTAAACAAAGGTTCTTTCATGTCCATGAAGCTGTCGACCAAGGTTTCAACGTCTTGTTCATCAGCGTTCTGCGACATCCCTTTAATAGTTTCAATACTCTGGTCTATAGCTTCAATCACCTTTTTCACTGCTTTTTGTTGAAGTCCAGGTAAATCATCCTGCAACCATAGGTTTTTTTTTTCATGATAGTTAAATACATATTGATATGTACAGTTATACGACAATAATAAAAAACATTTGTAATCAATTACATATTGATATATTACAGTTATATTGATAAACACATTTGTAATAAAGAGTGAAACTAGCCAGCATTACTTACATGTGTGTTGCTTTTCTCTTGCATCTCTTTGACCTCTTTCTCCAAGTCATATTTAGCCCATGTTTTAATAACAAAAACATCAACACCATAAAAATTGTGCACCAAAGGTGGTGTTGACAATGCAACCTTATATGGAATCCTTTTGACAGTGGTGTCACTCAAAATATTTTATTCATCTTCTGTTGGAGTAGTCGCAATTGACACTTCTTCTGTTGGAATCTGAACAAATGGATCTCCCAAAACTACTTCATCTTTTGTTATGTTTTAACAAAGAGGATCTTTTGTAGTAGTAGGAGATGGGAATTCTCCTGTTGGGTCAGTACCCAAATGAGTGGGACTCCCATCAATTGAGTCTCGAAACTCTTCTTCATTTTCAGGCTCCAAGGGAGAAGCTTTCATGTATATATCATTCAACATTTGCAAAAGGTCCATCTTCATGCTGCATGGTGTTCGCTTCACCCTATATTTCAAAGATTATCTTTGTCAAATCTTGATATCTTGCTTTCCAATTATCTTCCTCCACTGCCTTCCCTGCAATTTCTTCTTTATCTTCTACCTTTTCAGCTTCACTCTCCTCTTTTGTAAGTCTTCTTGTGATTCTATTTTGAATTTGCTTTTCTTGATTGTTGTACGGAACCTTGAAATTTTCATGGAACTGTACCAAAACAAAAAAATATGTACTCAGAAATATGTACTATAGAAACTAGTTTTTTTATGAGGTACATATCAATATATACTGTACGATAACAAACATCATACATTCAATACATATCATTATATACTGTAGGATAACAAACATCATAAATGCAGTAAATAAGTACATATTTTTCTTACCTTATATTCAGTTGTATCAATGTCTTTTTGGAGTGCAGCACATAAGTTTGTCAGATTCCATTTGACAACTCTTGAAACAAACTATTTTTTCCCGGAATCGTCTTTATTTCCTCCGTTTCCAGCAAATAGGTATGCTCTGCATACCAAATCTGTTTTGGGAAAAAAAATCACCAAAACAAAGGTAAATCATGATTTTCATTGAGTAAACTACTAAAAAGATTTTTAGTACGTATTCTTACCAATAAATAGTTCAGACATCCGGTAGTATTTTCGACTGCATTTACATTGTCATTTAGTGACTTTTCTAGGTAAGAATGTATCAATTCTGGCCATGACACATTTTTTGCAGCCTCAAGATCCTCCACAAGACCAATGTACTTTTTCAGTCAACGCATTTGCATCTTTTGTTGTAAAAAACAACGTGATACACATGAATATGCATATAAGCCTTACAAGGTCTTCAGCATCTCTCACTTCTTCACTTTTTTCCTCACTCTCTTCTTCAATATCTTCTTCACTTTCTTCTTGTTCATTTTCTTCATCACTTCCACTTTCTTCAGGTTCTTCATCACTTTGATTTGCTTCAGATTCTTCAACTTTTTCATTTGCTTTCTTCTTAGTTGTTGTTTTTTTTCTTAAAAGTTTCAAGATTTCTTCTTGTATCCTCACTTTATTTACCTTTTTAGTCTTTTCTACATCACCAAAGAACCTTTGGAAGAAAGCATTGTTTCGATATCCACCCCTTGATGTCAGCATCATATCTTCATGTTGTCTTTTCCCTGCTCTTGGCATTCCAAAGATAATACCTATTTATTCAGGAGTGGATGTCAGAATATGTGAAACTCCATGCCTTTTAAACTCAAATGTGAGCTCATTTGTAACTTTACTTCTCTTATAACACTGTATTAGATTGGTTACTGTAGTTTCATTCTTCATCCAGTGATCTACACCAACATTTGTATACCAGAACATCAAAAAAAGGTTCCCATATGATTGCTCACCAATGATCCGCAACTGAGTTTCACTGAACTCAAGCTTTTCAGCCCTGATTTCTTTAACTAGTGGGAAAATCCCCATGAAACCACTTCTGTAGATCTTCCTAGCAGCTGCAGGTGATTTTGTCTTCTTTGTGGTTTTCTTCACACTACCTATATAATTAACACACTGTCAATAACCCTACAATATATCAATATGTACTAAAATATAAAACAAAGTATATAGTTTGATATGTTGATATCTATCTGCTATATCATGAACAAAGTATACATTGATATATATTGATCCAATTCAAGATCTAGAACAAAGTACATATAAATATATACTTATTTTGCAATAAGATCTAAATGCTATAACATGAAAATAAGTATATACTAATATGTACTGATCCAATTCAAGAATTAAAACTAAAAACCAAGTACATCATATCAATATATAACCTATGTTGCATGCTAGATCTATGTGCTATAACATGAAAAAACTATATATATATGTACCGATACTGTATGCTGATCTAACTCCTATAACATAAAAAAAGTATGTTATATATTAATATGCACCGCTGATTAGAATCAATACCTTTTTTACCAGAAACAACAACACCCTTCTTCTTCTTCTTTGATGTTGATAGAGAATGAACAACAAAAGATTTCGTAAGAAGAGTTTTCTTCTTCTTCTTTGTAGGTGGAGAATCAACAACAACAGTTTGCTTCTTCTTTTTCGATGTTGTTTGAGAATCAACAACATCAATGTTCTTCTTCTTTTTTGATTTTGGTGGTAGAGAATCTATAGGAGAAGCGTTCTTCTTCTTCTTCTTCGATGGTGGAGGTTGAGGAGTATCTTGTTCTTCAATTACTGTTTCTTTTATTCTTCTATTCATTTTCCTTTTGGTACCCATTTTAGGTTACTGATGCTAGATTTCTCTGAGTGGTTGAAGACGGCGAAAACCCTCACAATGCTAAACCTTAGTGAGTGCAGTAAATTTGCTGAGTAACTTAGGTTCAGTTACAGTAAACTGTAGAATGATCAAAGAAATCTATGTTTCAAAATGTGCTATTACATGTTTTGATTTTGTTGTTTGCGTTGGGTTTTTCGATTTGGTTTCAGGTGGTTTCCAAAATCTTGCCCTAGATTTTCAGGTTTAAACGAATTAAAGAAGGTAGCTGAACTGAAAATTCGGTTATAACAAATTGAGAAGAAGAGAAGTGGAGGAGGTGGAGTACATGGATGGTTCACACGTGATGACCATTAAAGTAATTTTAACTTTTGAAAAAGATTTTGGACTTATAGATAATTGGGTTCTCCCGGTGGACTATAGGATAATTAGGTCCAGATTTTCTGGACCAACCAGCAAATTACCCAAAAATCTAACGTTCACACGTGCCATGTTATTTTCAAAATTGAAATTTCAATAAGTGGAAAAAAAGCCCCAAATCTCAATCTCTCTCTCTCTCTCTCTCTCTCTATCTCTCCGGTTCGAAGCTCGCTCTGGAAAAACCCTATGGAAACCCTAATATATGATTGTGTTCAATCTAGTCTTCGCCATTTCCTTCCTCGAAATGCAATTTTTCTCTGTGAACGTCTTTGTGCAGAGTTTCCATCTGAGGTTCGTTCGTTCGTTCATACATATCTATCTTTCTTCTCTCATTAACTTGATAGCACTTTCATTCTTGATTTCGAGTAAGATTACGATTATAGATTTAGATGATTTTCTTGTTTCTCAAAGTAATTTTTAAGGATTTTTTTTTTTTAATTTCTTTACTTATGAGGTTTTGGTAGTTTGATTAATGTCATATTTTGAAATTTTGCTGTGAAGAAGTGGCTATCAAATTACTTAAAGATTTACAAATTTGAGCTGATCTATCTGGTGTCATAACATTAACATAGTTTGAAGTTATATTAACCAGTTCTTGTGAGTTAATCTTGGTTATGAGGGAAAAATATTGTTTTAGGGTCTACTGCTCATGATTGTTGTTAAGATGTAACACGGAAATAGCTTATTTAGGGAACCTAGACCTTAATGTAATAGTAGCCTATTAAGATTTGAATGAATGTAGACCTGAATTTATACTGCTTGACATATCTTTTGTGGTAAAGTGGTAGTTGAGTAAGTGGCTATATCATGCTTTCAGATGGATTTGTTTTTTCAGTCTTTTATTTTTTGCTCTTCCACTGTAATTTTGTATGCCTACTCTAACAATTATGCTGAAATGCAGTTGAATTTGCAATTATTGGCTAGCTGTTACCTGAACAATAATCAAGCATATTGTGCTTATCATATTTTGAAAGGTATGTTATCTTGTATGTTTTTTTTTCATCACTTATGGTTCATTCTTATTATTCTTGTTTATGCATCTGATTTTATATTAATCTGTGAAGGAACACAATTGGCTCAATCCCGCTACTTGTTTGCGGTAGCATGCCTTCAGATGGATCTTTATAGTGAGGCTGAAGGGGCTTTATGCCCAACTAATGAGTCTACAGCAGAGGTATAGAGCAACTTCCAGTAAATACAGATTGATCTATTCAAACTTTTAATTGCATGGCATTCATGAAACAAAAGCGTACTTTGGCTTCAATCTATTATATCCAGTATTTTCTTAACTTCATGATTTTGTAGGTGTGTCTGTTTAGTTATATTTATCTCAATGCTCAACTGATTTTTTGTATGAAGGTTGCAAATGGTGCAGCTGGTCATTACCTTCTTGGGCTTATTTATAGGTTTGTTCTTCATTTTTTTATTTTCTCAACGCCTAGTTTCCTTGACATTATCCTAGTTTCCTTGGTAAACATTTTATCTAACTCCCATACTTTAGTTAATTTACCATAACGTTCTCTTCTCTTCCACTGAAACTATTCCTGAATACATAGGTCATATAGATACAATAATCTAACAACTGTTATTTGTCCTGTGACATGGTTTAGAATGACGCTAGTTGTTTTATGTTGTATAACCTGCGTCCTTGGATTCTGAGTGCACGGTAGATACTGTGTATGGTAGCATTTTGTTGTTGCAACCTGAACCTCTTTATTGGTTGCTGCTGTGGAGTTGAGATGTGATCCAGATTTTAAAACTTTAAATAATCTACATAACATTGTATAAGTATGCCTGTAGAAAATCACAACCGTAGCCTAACCTTAATGAATTGTTTTTCTGACTGTTTGTTGCTTAAACCATGCCCAGGGATATGTATAAGTATGGTTGTAATAAAATAACAACTGTAGCCTAGCCTCAACAAATTGTGTTTTTTCTTCTTCTTCTTTCTCTTTGTGGCTTGCATCAAGCCCAGGGGTGGTTCATTGAAAAGTAATTTACAATTGTTCATTCATTTGACTAAGTTAAAAAAAATTAGCATTACAAATGAAACTTGTATTTATTGCCTCACACATGCCTAATTTTTACATTGTTTTATTGATATAGTTAATTAGTTATGCTGAGTAGTTTGAATTTCTGCTTGTACTTTATTCTATCCAGATTATATTTAATCTTTGTTGTAACTTGTATCAGGTACACTGATCGAAGGAAAAGTGCAGTAGACCACTTTAAGCAGGCTTTATCCTTAGATCCTCTACTATGGGCTGCATATGAGGAGCTGTGTATCTTAGGTTAGTACCAATTGTATACAAACGTGCAGCTTCTTTCTGCAGGAGTACACACATTTAAGCTGGTTTTGAGATTTATGTAGTTATCATATTAAATTTATGAGTGTAAATATGTTTTTTGGTGACTACTGTCAACTTTCTAATAGTCCTGGTACACATGTCTAAATTGTCAAATTTATATTTCAGGGGCTGCTGAAGAGGCAAACGATGTCTTTGGTGAAGCAGCTGCTCTGTGTATTCAGCAACAATATGTGCATCAGAACTTACAGACTGTCAATGACGATAATGGTGTAGTTTCCTGTAAGACAATCAGTTTAGAAGATTCAAGTGCAAGACAAATGAGGCATTCACATGGGAACAACCTTCGAGAAGTACCATATAATCACCATGGAGCGGTTATAGGTGGTGTTCCAGGTGGTCAACCTCTAAATGGTGGTTCTTCAAGTGTGTCACTTTATAGTACTCCTCCAATGATATCGCAGGTAATCTAGCTCTCAATTATTTGCTGATTGTTAGAGCCTAGTGTGATCAGTTTGTTTGTTAATTGCATTATCACAATTAAGCATGTAAAATTATCTTGAATAATGTGTTTTCCTATGTCAGATAGCTCTCTGTTAGCTTTTATATATATAAGAGTTATTATCTTTATCTCAACACTAGTGATGTTGGGAATAATGAACTTTGTCAAGGGAAAGTCACAGTAGGAAAATGAGTAGAAAGGTCTAAATTCAAAAAAACAAATTTATCTTCTAATTTACTTGATTTCTTTTACCTTTTTTACTTGAGCCAGAGAAGATTTTTTAGGTTTTCAGTGAGATTTTGAACTTGACAGAATGTCTAGAAGGGCTTAGCTTTTTAGTTATCTAACTGATGGTTAGACAGTGGTAGCTACAAATGATTATGTGGCAGAACCGCGGAAGAAACATCTTTGTGCTTGGAAGAGTAGCTTTTGATGTGTGATGGTTTATTTTTACTGCTTAGAATGCAGTCTCATGTAACCAGCTCATGTATCCTACCCTCATGCATATAATGAATCAGACATCAGTTCATCTACAGGTTCAGTAGTAATACAAATTATAATTATATGGAAGCGAGTTTATATACCTTTCAGTTTATGTTTGGTTTAGGGATTGGAGAAACTGTCTTTACTTCCTATTCTGCTGTACCCTTTTCTTCCGAGTCTTCCCACATTGCTAATTCTAAGTGAAAACTTAAGTAATTACTTAGAAAAATAGAAAGAGAGAAGCAGACCTGGTTCTATTTATCGGTTTTCCATGTAATCTGTATCTTCTTTTTCATCTTTTCTTGAAAAGGTGTCAGTTTTAAATCTGCATATGTTTCTATGCTCCTACAAATGACTGCTCGATGGTTAAACAGTATTTGATGATACAGTATACTAATATATTCACCTCATCGTGATGGGCAGGTTTAGATCTAACTCTTATATATCTTGTAGTTGTCAGCCGCTGCTCCACCGCCTCTATTTAGAAATGGACAGCCAAATCCAAATACTTTAGGTGGTGAAAGCTCTCCAAGATCAGTTGTGAACTCTACAATTCAAGCCCCTCGGAGGAAGTTTGTGGATGAAGGAAAACTAAGGAAGGTTGTCTTTTATTTTTGTCCTCTTTATGCAACTTTTTATTATAAATCAACATAAACATTGAAATGTCATAAGATATGCGCTTTTGTTTTAAATGCTAGCTAGAAGAAAATCAGAAGGAAATTAGTATCAAACCTCCAGTTTTGGTACTCTAATATAGTATACCTACTCAATCAACTGTACCTGTGTACATGTCTGATACTTTAGGAGCAGAATAATTGCATGATTATTGGCACAAAAGGTCTATGAGAACTCCAGGGTTTTAACCTTGTAAGGTGGCATTTGGTAAGAAGCCAAATAGTCTTATGCAAAGCAAGTTTTCTTAATTTCTTGTCGCTGGAGGAACCCTTAGGATGTTTTGATTTTAGTTAGGATCTATGTTGGATGCCAACCTAAATGACTCATTTTTTTAATGTCAGGCAGTTTCTGCTGTTTTTCATGGGCTTTCCTATTAGACTGCTTAATTATCACTTTTAAATGTCTTTCAGATGGTTCCTTTTTTACTAACTACTTATCTTCTCTCATTTTAATATTTTTCAATTTGAGTCTTCTTTTCTCCCATGCCTTCTGACTTTGACTTATTTTCTTACAGTGGCATTGGCATGTCCTCATCTGTTGTTTTTTAATGGGCTTGCTCCTAATAAACTCTCCCTCAAGTCAAATCTGTAAATGCATTTGTCTTTATTATCTATGTTAGGAATAATTGGAAATTCAGATGTCTGTTTGGGCATGTTAAGTTTCTTGAGTTATCTGGACTAATCAGTCGATAACTTTTTGGCATGTTATTTGTGTGTAAATGAATGTAAAAGCTGGCAATCTTTCTGAAATTGGTATGCTTATGTTGCATTTCAGGTTTCCGGAAGGTTATTTTCTGATTCAGGACCTCGCCGAAGTACAAGACTTGCGGCAGAAATGGCAACAGGCACAAATTCGAACACAACACAAGTTGGAGCAAATGGAACTAGTCATTCCTCTACTAAGTATCTTGGAGGGCTTTCATCGTCATCTAGATTTAGCTCAGCACAAATTCGTTCGGTCACACTTCGAAAAGGAGGTTCTTGGGCATCAGAAAGTTTTGAGGAAGGTGATATATTACTATAACATTTATTTTAAAATTTTCTAGTTCAGGATTTTTCAATTTCTAAGCACAATTATAATTTTAATTAGTTTCCTATTGATTATCCACCTCTGAGATAGATTTGAAGATAGCAATTCCTGTGAGCAAATTCAATTAGTGTTTAGGTAGCACCACTGACCCTCTGTGTTTTCTTTTAGAGTTGTTATTTGGATCACGCTGTAAATGAACAATTTATTCAACTCTACATTCTTTTGCATACTGTGCGAGTCAGGGAGGAGTTTCGGTGACCTCTTACATGTTACATATGTACTGACCCAGTCAAAGTTTAAAATATTATGCAGATTCTATCTTTTTTAGATTTTCAGTTTGCTTTTCCGATGGAAATTTTACGTTGGTCATGAAGATCATTTTCACGAGTAATTAGATGTTATTTACAGAGTGCATCCAAAAATGTTAGCATCGTGGGTTTTAAATTGAATTCAGTTGTTGTTATGTGTAGCCCCTATCTACTTTGTGATTGTTTCATGTGTTAGGAGCTTAACACTTTCAATTTTTTGTAGGAAGACGGTCTGAGGCTTTTGATGATGCTCGTCTAGATACTACGGTAACGGCGTCTGTCGCATCTTCATCAGGTGACGACAGAGCTGTCGAACATGAAAGAACAATCATGCCAATGACCGGAGTTACTGCAAGTTGCTCAAGAGGTATTTCTGGTGTTTTGGAGGTACTACGTCTATTGAGGACTCTCGGAGAAGGATACAGGCTTTCCTGTATGTATAGGTGCCAGGTACTGATTGCTGATTGCTGGAAAAGGAATCTTTGCTGTTTCTTTTTGAATTTAGTTTATTCATTTTATTCGTATTTATGCACTACTACTCCTGATGATAAACTTTGATCTTCACTGTCTCTGAGTCAATTAGGATGCCTTGGATGTTTACCAGAAGCTTTCAAGCAAGCAGTACAATACAGGATGGGTGCTTTCTCAGGTACTATTTGCAGAAATGAAGTTCTCTTATTTGGTGTTGTTATTATAAAGACCTGTTCTGTGCTGTGTTCTTAACTAGTTCAATGATTAATTAGAAGGTAATAGGGCATGTGATTGATGTTCCTATTACCTGCCAGTTGATTTCTTGATGAATCATGTGAAGGAGGTTTAAACCATTTTTAAAGAAAAACGTTTATAGCTTTAGAAGTGGGGTTCATAATAAAGAAAGGCATTTTTATAGTAGAGAATCTCAGTTTCTCTCTCCCTCTTTTTTTTTTTTTTTTTGTCCCGCTTCTTCTTGAAAGAGAGTTGAGCTATACCGCTCAAAACCAGAACCTTGAAAAATCTAAAACCAATGAACTAAGCTCTACTGACACCGATGTATGAAAGTTTAATTATGCTTCTTAGCTTTCTTCTTGTGCCTCTGAACCCTTCTTATGATCTAAGGTCTTGTACTTTCCAAGTCCTACCTTTTGATTTGTTAGTTGTTTGTGTTAGATTTTCAGCTCTTTCATCATCATTACTTAGACCTAGACATGATAATAAACTTAACCATATGCTGAAAACAGATTTAACCCTTGTATGGGCATGTTCTACAACTCAGCAGCATACATATTACAAACACCATACAAACTGGAACAGATCATACCCTTTAGTTAGAATTCAATAATAACCATAAGTTTATACTTATTCCATCTCTATAGCTTTAGCAACACCATGTAATAAGTTCTTACTTTTACTGAATTGAACAACATCATAAACCACATCATAAAGAAGAAATAGGAAGCTAACATTTTAGGTTTGACTTGGACTTCTTCTATTACCTCATGCTCGAATGATGGATAAACCTGGTTTTCTTTCTTATTGCTAGAGGCTAGAGGTGAGTCTTAGTCATGCTTGTCGCAAGTCTCTCTCACTTTCCATCATGAGTTAAAGAGACACCTCATGGCTACATTGGACACCTCGCAATTATCACTTAATCTTACTTAGCATTAACCTTAAGCTAAATTTTTAATTTATATTTAAGCCATAGTCACACCTATATATGGATTACTCCGGCTTAACTTAATGTAGTCAAGGATTACGCTTAAAGCAATCTTGGTTTGTTGCGTAAACCATAAAAGCCAACAGTTTGGATTAAACATGTGTTACCTATCAAATGCAGGTTGGGAAAGCTTATTTTGAGATGGTAGATTACTTGGAATCAGAACATGCCTTTACTCTTGCACGCCGGGCATCACCTTATAGCTTGGAAGGGATGGATATATATTCCACTGTTCTTTTTGTACGTTCCTTTTACCTTTGCAGGTTATGTTGAAATATTCAGATGCATATTTTCTTATAGCTGCATTATCAGAATCTTCGAGCTGCACATTGTGGTTGTCAATTACATTTTATTAAGTGATCTTGCATTCTCTTCTTGGAGTTTTGTGTAAGTTCAACATTTTGTCACTCAACAAAAGGTGTCAAATACATAAGCCAGACTTTCTAAATAAGTTGCACTACACATTCTTTGTTGTTTACTTTGGCAGCATTTGAAGGAAGAGATGAAGTTAAGTTATCTTGCCCAGGAGTTGATCTCAACTGATCGCTTAGCTCCTCAATCGTGGTACGGTTCTTAAACTTCTGCTGCATGATACATCTCAGCATCTTCTTGCTTATCTACAAGCCTTTGTTTCTTGCTCCCGTGTGCAGGTGTGCTATGGGAAACTGCTATAGCTTGCAGAAGGACCATGAAACTGCTCTGAAGAATTTCCAGCGTGCTGTGAATCTAAATTCAACGTTTGCGTATGCCCACACCCTTTGCGGACATGAGTACGGAAGCACACTTGATCTATTTACTGTTTGCCACTTGTGTTTGATAGTTTGTTCATAAGAACACATCAGTCTATGATGTTCATGATACTTTCTTTTGTTTTTTGATGCTATTGCTTTTCCCATTACCTCAATTATTTCCTTTATTCTTTATCAGGTATGTGGCTCTGGAGGATTATGAGAATGGAATAAAAAGCTACCAGAGTGCACTCCGCATAGATATCAGACATTATAACTCGTGGTATGGTCTAGGAATGATCTATCTACGGCAGGAAAAATTTGAATTTGCCGAGCATCACTTCCGTAAAGCTTACCAAATTAATCCACGCTCTTCCGTTATTATGTGTTATCTCGGAACATCTTTACATGCATTAAAGGTTGGTTTATATTCTGATTTTAGGTTATTTCAAATTGATGGGGTTTCTTAGGAATTAAAACTTTGGATTAGTGCAAGCAAACAGATAAAAGCAGATAGAACACAAGATTGGAACAATAGGAGGCAGACGAAATGAGTCTAGGTTAAAACCCAACACTCGTCTATAATCTGCTGATTTTAAGTCTTACGAAAATATGATAAATGTCTACATTTAAAAGACTCGCTAAGAACTATGTATACTACAAAGAAACCCAAGAAAAGAAACGCAAAACTAGCTAGACTGACCAAAACGCCCTCTGTAGGAGCTAGTAAATAGAAACTAAGAAATAAAGCCAAATAAATCCTAAAATGTCCCTGATAACAAAGTGATCATTTATTTAAATCTAAGCGTCTTATATATGTACTTTCAAAATCACTGTGAGCTATTTGATAAGGAATACCAATATATGAAGGAGGGAGGGCTGGAGTACTGTAGCACCCTTTTTTGCTTGCACTTGGTAAATCTAGAATTGCTGTTGTCCTCATTAAGTGTTTCTCTTTTTGCTGCTTGCAATACCGTATATTATGTTGATATCATATTTTAACAATATATGGAGTCACTTGAAAGCAATCTTAGTACTACTTTGTGCAAACAATTTCTTCTTGCAGAGAAGTGAAGAAGCTTTAGAGATGATAGATAAGGCCATTTTAGCTGATAGAAAGAACCCACTTCCAATGTACCAAAAGGCTAACATATTGGTGAGTCTTGAGAGATATGATGAAGCTTTGGCTGATTTGGAAGAGCTGAAAGAGTATGCACCTCGTGAAAGCAGTGTTTATGCAATGATGGGTAGGATATATAAACGGCGGAATATGCATGATAAAGCAATACTTCATTTTGGACTTGCGTTGGATTTAAAACCCTCTACGGCTGATGTTGCTGCTATTAAGGTAAGAGGTTTATTGGTCTCTAGATACTCTTAAAAACTAGTGGAAGATAATGCGTTAATCCAGTAATGCTGAAGTGAGATGGAACCTGTTTTTTGGTTTGGTTTCTAGTTTCTACTAACTTCGGTACTCGAGAAATTCTTTGTATCGCAAGATGGGTTTGGTTACTTAACATTGCAATGTTCTTGTAGTCCCACTAGTGGATTGCAACCAACCTGTTGACACCGATAATAGAAACCGGGTAGCACTTGCATAATTCATACAAAATTGCCATGTTTATTGCTAATCAAGTGCTATTTTTCTATTTCTGACAGTCTGCTATTGAGAAGTTGCATGTACCTGATGACATTGATGAGGACTTGTAAATTTGGTTGATATGGAGTAGTTACAGCAGTAAATGAGATAAAAGTACATCATCGAGCTAGAAACCTAATCGATAGGGAGCTAGACGTGCTTGGGCTTTCGGCTGATCCTTAAGTAAACAACAGATCTGAAAGATTAATCGGCACACCTCCTCACCAGGTGTTTGTTGTACTAATTAACCTAATAGTTGCAGTTTTGTCGGTGTTTCAGTGAGCAGTAGAGTAATTGATACAGCTGTCATAACTCAGCATATTGTATGAAAATAGTTAGGTAACTGTTGTAAACTTTTGTATCATTTAATACGAATCTCAGAAGAACCCTTTGGTGGCCAATTTTAATTATCAAATGCTAGTTCTTGGTAAGTTGCGAGTTGTGGCAATGAATTGAGTCTTCTATCTGTTAAATTTTTTGAATTAAACTCACAGTTTTCTTTTTCCCGATTAAAACGGTTATAATTTTAATCAAGAAAAAAAAAGGAAGTACAAGGAAACTCTCTGCTATTGCCTTCCATTTAAACACTAGCCCTTAAACATGATGTTCCTAAACCAACTTGGTCTTACCCCATATAAAGAGTGAACTCTCGACTTCATTGATGATAGTATCTACATTCCTGCCTCTTTTGTGAGCCATTACCCTCCCTGTTTTGTTCACTCGTGGAGTCTTATGCCATAGATTTGCATGGTTGGGATGGAAACCTTAGTTTTGCTCTGTAGAGCAGAGTGTGCGACTTGTGAGACTCTCATGTCATGAATCATTCTCATGTGATTTAGTCTCATGGAGTCAATGGTGAACATGCCCATGATACTGATACTGATACTGAAGTTAGCAGAGCACTACTCGTTCCATAATGAGGTAAGCAAGACAAGCTTGGGCCAAGCTAGTAGGATCAGAAATGACTCTTCTGCGCTCAATTTTCGTATGTCAGATAATCACCATCTACAATAATGAGTGCAAGCAGAGTTCTAATTAATTATATAGCCGTAAATATGTTAAGATCTACTAAAATAACAACTATTTGCATTGGAAATAATTTTTGTTTGTTTTATTGTATTAAGAATAGTAATTCTTTATATTGGAAATAAGATTTATTGTGTTGAATGCAAGAAAAACAAATTTCTAGTATAAGACAAAAAGGAAACCGTTAATAATAAAATAAAATATTTTTTTAATTAAACCTTAATATATATATCGGTATACAAATTAATAAAAATCTTATACTAACAATATGTATCGTCAATATAGCTGCAAAGAATTTTCCGTACATGAAAAATAATAAGAATTGTCCAATCGAATGATGGCATTAGTTGAATCAGAGGGACATAACTTCAACTAACCATTATTGTCAACAACATTGACAATCAGTCCCTAATCCCTATTAATGTGAGACGAGTGGAAGATGATAAAAAAGGATAATGAATACTGGGAGGAGAATTTATTGACATGGTTATTCTTTCGTTACCTAATAATTTCAAATATCAAGTTTTTGACAACCAAAATAATACTAGTAAATTTGAAGTTAATTTTATGGTAATATTAGGAAAATTTTGTTATCTACTTTCTTAGAGAGTTTTCCCTTAACTTAGTACTAGTAGTAATAAATGTGGTATGCCCGTATCCGACTGGCAGTAGTTATTTTGGGATTATAAGTGGTGTTAGATTGGGACAGATGTTTGGTTAGGATCTGTTAGTATGTTAGGGCTTCATTTCTCTTATTAAACTGTAAGAACTTCCTTTAGAGAATTATCAAAGTTAATGAAGTTAGTTTGAGGCTGCTACGGCAGAGTTACTATTCTCCGATCAATTTTCGTTCTTCTATCCTTCATCCATTGTACTAGTACAGTACAAGTGGCATCAAAGCCGTTCTTTCCTATCTCACCATGGTTGGACCTGCTCTTTCCTGTAAAGATTTAACAGATATAAATATGAAACAACAATTACAGGTCGATTCGTTAAATGACAAACATAATGCTATTATTCTTCGACTCAATACAATGATGACAAAGGCTAATTTCGAAAGTAGTATCGATAATAGACTGCTATCACAGTTGGATTTCTTTTTTTTTTTCCAATAAAGACCATAACAATGGAGGCCCAGGTGGAACACCAAGCTCTCATCCTGGATTAACTAAAGAAGGGGGTGGATCTACTTCTCATAATACTTTTGGGGGTCGAGATCTTCACCAACAACATCGTATGCCTAAGCTTGATTTCCGAGATGTGATGGTAAAAATCCAAAAGGGTGGATCCAAAAGTGTGGTTATTGTTGGGAAGTGGGTAATGGGAAAAAAAATCCTCATTTGGAAGGATAGATGGACACCAACCATAGAGTATTTTCTACCTTCTAGGTTTAGTTCCTTTGATCTAAAGACTGTGGATCAACTTATTCTTCCTAATAACAACTCTTGGAATCTTGATTTGCTTAATATCTTGTTTGATAATGATGTGGTTAGTGAGATATGCAAAATTAGGATTCCAATCCATGGAGAGGATAAAATGATTTGGAAACCTTCTATTAATGGTCTTTTTTTCTGTGAAAAATGCTTATAGAGTTGCTGATGTTACTGGTAATATTCCTGACAATAGTAATGGTCTTGATGTTTTCCCTTGGAAGAAAATCTGGAAACTAAACTTACCACCTAAGATTTTAGACTTTCTTTGGAAATTCTTACAACATTGTTTGCCTCTAAAAGATAGGCTTTCTAGGTATATCCCTGATATCCAGCCTCAATGTGTTTTTTGCAACAATGCTAATGAATCGTTGAATCATCTTTTTCTGTCTTGTAATATCTCTAAGAACGGTCTATGTTACGATCTCTTAAACATGTTACGATCTCTCTGTATATGAAGCAATCATTCTAGCTCAGAGAAAAGGGATTGCAAATCTTCATCTGGAAGGGGACTGTCTGAATGTAGTTAATGCTTTGAAAGGAAAAGAGGGATTTATTAAGTGGACAAACAATTCTATCATTAGAGATTTTCTTGAAATTCTTAAAACTTTTAATAATTGGTTTGTTTCTCATGTTCCAAGAGAAACAAATAGTGTAGCTCATTCCTTAGCAAAAAAAGTAACTAGGAGTAATTTTGCTCTACAATGGGAGATTCTCATTCGAGAAAAACTATGTATTGACAATGTTTAATATCTATAAAATGTTTCTTTCCTATTAAAAAGTAAAAAAAGAAGTGTGATTATTATTTCCTTATGCACGATATAACAGAGTATAACAAGACCATGATGGCTACCATCCATTTTGATGGTAAATCAGGTAAATGGTATGAAAACTTCCGTTTAAATAAACAACATATTACTTAGTCTAATTTATGTGAGAATGTTTGTTTGCGATTTGAAAATCCTGCTCATGAGAATATTGTTGGGTTGTTCAATAAATTGGCTCAAACTAGCACTGTGGGTGATTATTTTGAGGAATTTGAGCACTTAAAGGCTCTCTTGCTTAGAAAACATAAGGATTTTCCTGAAGAATATTTCATCCAAAGTTTCATTGAAGGGTTGAAGAAAGACATTAGAGAATCTATACTCATGTTTAACCCAACTACTTTTCTACATGTTTTTTCACTTGCTAGAATACAAGAAAAAACCCTTACTCTGCAACAGAAACCAACTAAACCCATTCAGAGGTCTTATACAATTTCTTTTTCAACTACTAGACAATTTCAACCTCAATTTTTTCCTCTCAAACCCATTTATGTGCAACAACCAAAATTTACTCCCCAAACAACTTCAAAAACTAGCCCAACATTTCCCATCAAGAGACTGACCCCAGAACAGATTCGAGTGAAAAAAGAGAAAGGGTTATGCTATAATTGTGATGAAGTATATAAACCAGGTCATTTCTGCAAAAAACATCACTTGTGCTTGATGATAGCTGAACAACCTGAAGAGATATCTATTGGGGAGGAGGAAATTGAGGAGGAATTAGAAGATTCTCCTGTGGAGAGTGATATGGAAATCTCCTTACATGCATTCACAGGTAATGTTTCTGGAGACACAATAAAAATTCCTGGATTCATTAAGAAACGAGCCATTTCAGTTCTCATAAACACTGATAGCACCCACAGTTTTATTGACTGTGAAATAACTAAAAGCTTACACTGCTCTATTGAACCAACTGCCAACATGCTTGTCACAATGGAAAATGGGGAGAAAACTATTAGTTCTGGTGTTTATTCTCAACTCAATTGGACAATGCAGGGTCACAAATTTTATGGTGATTTAATACTCCTTTCCTTATTATGCTGTGATATAGTTTTTGGGTGCAGATTGGCTGAGGAGACTAGGTGATGTCTTATTCAATTTAGCCAAGATGTGTATCTCCTTCAAGCACAAGGGTAAGAAAATCACATTGACTGGTGTGCAGTAAAAGTCTTCTATAAGCATGAGAAGTGGTATTGCGGTTAAGAAATTCTTCATAAGCATACTCATGGACTTATATTGGTCAACTTTTCTTCATCTCTGCTACCACTTCCCCACCCACAAATCCTACACAAGTTTCTGAAATGCTACACCATTATTCTGATATTTTTTCTGAACCAAAAGCTCTACCACCACAAAGAAGCTTAGACTATAAAATTCCCCTAAATACAAATGTTGAACGCATCAATCTCAGACCCTACAAGTGCCCTTATATACAAATGCTACACTTTGGTATCATTCAACCAAGTTAAAGTCCCTTTTCTTCACCAATTCTGCTTATCAAGAAGAAAAACAACTCATGGAGGTTTTATGTGGACTATTGAAAAATGAACAACCTCACAATCAAGGAAAAGTTTCCAGTACCAACCATTGATTAGTTACTGGATGAGTTACATGGGTATAAATTTTTCTCCAAGATTGATTTGAGGTCATGCTACCATCAAATAAGGGTCCATTCTTATGACATTCACAAGACAACTTTAGAACTCACCATGGGCACTTTGAATTTCAAGTAATGCCATTTAGACTCACCAATGCTCCTGCTAAGAACATATTAGGAAGTTTATTCTTGTATTTTTTGATGATATCTTGGTATATAGCTTCTCCTTGGATGAACACCTTCTACACTTATAGACTACCTTGGAGATCTTAAGGCACCATCATCTTTTTGCAAATTTTTCTAAGTGTTGTTTTGGGCAAATCTGAAATGGAATATTTGTGTTATATTATTATTTGTAAGGGAGTTATGGATGATCCTGAGAAGATCTCCGCAATGGTGGAGTGGTATATGCTGATAGGATTCTGAGATACCTATTTATAATAACCACAATCACACGACGTCTACAATGTAGAAGCGGCAAATACGGGTCGAACCCACAGGGAGCGGGAAAATACTGCAATTGATATCTCTAATCAACTAATCAAGAATTATATTTTTAGAATTTTCGTAATAAAATTGAAATAAGAAAAATAAACTAAACTAATAAAGTAAATGAAATGGGAGAGTCGGTAGCCAGGGGTTTAGTATCCACCACTATTTCTATTCAATTACTGAAATAAACCATAACTCCTAAATATTTATCTATTGTCTGTTCTATCGACATCACCTATATATGTATTAGAGTCGCAAATATCACTGGGACACCTAAGCATGGCGCATCAAAAGCTCTAAGTCTCAGCATACACCATCAAATTGCGTTAGCGAGAAAATTATACAAAACAGAATATAGGTTCACAAATAATACCTGACTATTCTAAGTATACCCCATCAAAGGATTTAACCCAAGCATGGAATATCAAATAAGTAAACAAATATATTTAAGATCCTATTAATTATGCGCAAAGGTTACTGTATTGTACAGAACCGGTGAAGCAACAACTAATTTTACATAAAATCAATAAAAAAATAAACAATTAATCTATTCAAATCATAATGGTCTATACCAAATAATTCAAATTAATTGGTCTAATACTCCGAATGGTTTCAACATAAAACCCTACTTACAAATTTAGAAAGATATGGAGATGGGTTTCTCAAAACCTATAAAAATAAATAAAGAAAAGTAGAGAGAAAAGATTAAACCCTTTGTTTACCGTATTTTTCTTCCACCTCCGTATTAGCTTCTGTCCGCCTGCTTTTCTCTTTCCTTCGCCGTCAGACCTCCACCAGAAACTCACAACCCAACTCCTAAGTACTCTGTCCACTTTTCCCAAAACCAGCCGTCTCCTATCCCGAAGAAGTTGTCTTCGACTCTCTGTCTCGAAAAAAACCCCCTACTT
Organism: Papaver californicum; assembly: GCA_023531435.1. Taxonomy (NCBI): domain Eukaryota; kingdom Viridiplantae; phylum Streptophyta; class Magnoliopsida; order Ranunculales; family Papaveraceae; genus Papaver; species Papaver californicum. The sequence continues at coordinate 1,952,147 of JAJJMC010025839.1, forward strand.
ATCTAATTCTATCGAACTTCTTTTATACCTAAAAGAATTCTAATCCTTTTCTCCACCTTCCACGTCTAAAGCCTATCCGACTTTAGCCAACACCACCTTCCACTTTTATCTTTTCACTTTTCTTTCTGACCACAACAGAGTTTGTCCCCCACTAGCCGCTTCAATAGTTGTCAGACCTTGTTTTCTTTTTTTCTGCACCTGTCTCCAGCCACGAAAAATAAAAAAATTCTCACTTTTCTATTCATCCTCAACTCTACTTTTTCATGCCTTAATTAAACCAAGCCATTACTCTCCTTTTATAGCCACAAGGCCCACGTGCCTCTTCCAATCTGACGCACACACCTTCTGTTTTATTTGTCAGACTTCTCACAATTCACTTTCTTTTCTCACGTGCACTCCCAACTGACTTCGTCTTTTACTTTCTCCTATTCTTGTTTTGCCACGTCTTCAAGAAGAACCCCACTAGACTTCTCCAAAAGCTCATATATGTTGAGTACCATTTTCATACCCACTTAATAAATCTCCTCAAATCAAAACATCCAATGGACCTCCAACTCCAACAAGCACACGGCTAAGTGGAAATGCTGTAACAAGACTAACGAAAAGACATTAGCCATATTTTACTTGCAACTAGTATTTTACTGGTACAACCTATACAAACACAAAAACATTAATATAAATATAAATATAAATAATAGAAAATATAAATTAGGCAGTAAAAATATATAAATTAAGTGCTTATCATATACCAACCATAATTAAAGGACTCAAGGTTTTTTAGGGTCTCACAGGATACTACAAGAAATTTTTCAAGGACCATGACTTTATAAGTAGGCCATTAACTGAATTATTGAAGAAAAATGTTTTTTTTTGGTCTCCTGCTGCAGCTGAAGCTATTAATAGACTTAAGAAGGCTATGTATACTACTCCAGTCCTTGCTTTGTCGGATTTCTACAAAAAAATTTTCCTAGAAACTGATGCGTGTGAAGATGGGATTGGAGCTGTACTAATGCAAAAAGGTAGAGTTATTGCTTTTTATAGCAAACCTCTTGGACCAAGAGCTTCTTCTTTATCCACCTATGAGAAGGAGTTACTATCTATTGTGTAAGCTGTGACTAGATGAAGACACTATTTACAAAGCCAACACTTCACTATACAAAAAAATCATCAAAGTATCAAATATTTTCTGGAGCAAAGAATATCTATTATTCTACAACAAAAGTGGCTCATGAAGCTACTAGGATTTGATTATGAGATCAGATACAAAAAAGGGTCAAACAATAAAGTAGTTGATGCACTTTCAAGGAGGTCTCATACACTAGGTTCCTGCAACAACATCTCCATGTCACAACCTGCTTGGGATCAAGAACTTATTGAGAGTTATACTGATGATGCCAAGGTACAAGCCCTTATTGCCCAACTACTGCTCACTCCAGATACCACTGCACATTACTCTTACAAAGATGGCATATTGAGATGCAAAAATAGGCTTTCATACATAAAAACAAAGATTATGGATTCCATATATTTTTCAGTTGTAGGAGGACACTCTGGTATTCAAGAAACCTATGTCAGAACCAAAACATATTTCTTATGGCCTTCAATGAAGAAGGAGATCCTACTTTATGTCTTCTTGTGATATTTTCCAAGGAAATAAAGGTGAGCATACTTTTCCTGCTAGTTTACTTCAACCACCACCAATTCCAGATCATGCTTGGCAGCACATCTCATGGACTTTGTTGAAGGCCTACCAATGAGTGAAAAAAAAATGTAGTTTTAGTTGTGGTAGACAGATTGACCAAGTATAGTCACTTCATTGGGCTATATTATCATTATACTGCTTCATCTGTGGCTAAAGAATTCTTGAATCATGTCTACAAGCTCCATGGTTTTGCCTGCTTCAATTGTCTTTGACAGAGATAAGGTATTCACCATCAATTTCTGGTAGGATCTATTCAAGACACTAGGCACAAATCTGATCCTAAGTACTGCTTATCATCCACAAACTGATGGTCAAAACTAAGAGGGTGAATTCATGTTTGGAAAGCTACCTAAGATTGCATGTATGGACATTAAACCAAGAAATGGCATCAATGGCTACCACTTGCTGAATGGTGATACAAGACCAAATACCATTCTAACTTGAAGATGAGTCATTTTAAAGTACTTTATGGTTACAAACCACCTCATATGGCCTTCCCTTCTACTGCCACCACATCTGTTGCTTTTGTTGAAAATTACTTAAAACAGAGAGATGTTGTCCTTGGGTTATTGAAAGATGCTCTTCATCTATCTCAGGAAAGGATAAAAACTTATGCTGATAAGAGGAGGGTGGAGAGGAGTTTTGAGGTAGGAGATGTATATCTTAAACTTTAACCTTACAGACAGGCTTCTGTGGCCTTGAGAAGAAATTTTAAACTTGCAACAAAGTACTATGACCCATTTCCCATTTAGAAGAAAGTTGGTTCAGTAGCATACAAACTACATCTACCTGTTGGATCCAGAATCCATCTAGTCTTCCATGTATCCCAACTCAAGAAACAGATAGGTGCAATCCATTCCCCTTCTCCTACCTTACCAATTGTTGATCATGAAGGAAAAGTTCTTGTAGTTGCTGCAGCTGTTCTTGACTCCAGAATAATCACTAGAAATGGAGCTTCTGTTACTCAACTACTTATTCAATGGACAAATGCAACACCTGAAGATGCTACATGGGGGACTCAGGGAATATTACAAGTCATTTTCCGAACTCTCATCCTTGAGCACAAGAATTTCATGATGAAGAGGGTATTTTCATATACCTTCTTAGAGAGTCTTCCCTTAACTTAGTAGTAGTAGTAATAAGTGTGGTCCGCCTGTATCCGATTGGCAATATAGTTATTTTGGGATTATAAGTGGTGTTAGATTTGGATAGATGTCCGTTTAGGATCTGTTAGTTTGGCTTTATCTCTCTTATTTAAGATGTAAAAACTTCCCGTAGAGAATTATCAAACTTAATGAAATTAGTTTGAAGCTGCTATGGCAGAGTTACTATTCTCCGATCAATTTCCGCTCTTCTATTCTTCATCCATTATACTAATACAGTACAAAATTAAACCTTTATTATAAATTTCTATGACAAAGAACTTATAGTTCTAACAAAAATAACCAAAATTAAAATAACCAAATATAAAATTTTATTAATCCTTAATTTATATTATGATTGATCGTTAAACCTACATTAGTTTCAAGAAATGTCACATGATAAGACACTCGCTGTAAAAATTTAATTTCAAGTTTTAAGTTTCAAGTTTTTAAGGACGAAGAAAGAATTAACCAATTTTTAATTGGACTGTCTATAGAATGTCACCATCATAAATTCCTTTACTTTAAAATATGGACATTGTTATAATATGTTCGAGATATATGTGGCTGACCCACCACCTCGTTTTACAGAGAATAAGCATAATCTAGATTTTGGATTAGCACTTGTTGTAATGAGATTAGTATCACATTTAATTGACACCTACATGGACACATGGTAAGTCTATATTGAAGTCTATATATAGCCTTTTATAATGTTCGGTTATAATAATTTTTAATTGAACAGAAATAAAAGCCTTCACTTTACATTTTCAGAGTTACAGATCTTTTGGTTACTGAATAAACATTAGATAGTCTATTTCATTGTTTATGATTTATTAGTAACTTAGTTATTCGGAACACAAAAGGTTATAATATTACGATGAATTATTGGCATGAAAAGTTCGTGACGGCAAGTAATTATTACGTTCGACTCATTTAATCAATTTTCGGTTAAATTGGTAGAGAGCGACAATCATAGCGATGTCGATTATCGGAGAAAATTATTATTCTTCTTTTCTAACTTTCTTTATTTTGTTTTTGTTAAAAATAGTTTTATTCATTGACCTATTTGTATTATTTTTATTGTGCTCAGGATATCAAACGGATAATGGTTTCAATTTGTGAAATTAAATTGAACCTTATATCAATTAAGACACATATATATCATCTCGATATATATATTAATTTGTATTTCTGGGTAAGTATGGGAAAGGTAAGAAGCGTTACCCCGCGAACTTTGTTAAATTTTTTTTATCGTTTTATTATGGTACTAACGGTTTTAATACCGGCGAAGCGAGAAACTGTCGCGTCCCTGTAGAATGGCGTAATTTAATTTTTTCGGCTGTAATAATCTCCAAAAATTTGAAATTATTCCACCAGAAGTTGGAATATTTTGTAAGATAATATGGGCACAAGGCGCGCGTCCCGCTAGCAAGTCGGTCCCAGAAGTGACCCTTAACAAAGTTCTAGTCGGTCTCTATCAGCGGTTTCTGAAGTAACCTGTAGCTGATATTGAGGAAATTTTTGCCATAAAGATTATGTCCATATACACACTTGTAAATTGATATTTCATCGACCCTGAAGGTGACGAAGTTAGAGATTTGTTTATACTATTTTAGTACCATAAGTAGGTGTATTTGTATGTGTTTCTCTTGTATTTTAAATTTTGCTTTAATTATTTGTTCTATAAATATTAGATTCCAAAAATAATCCATGAGATGTTGTTGACCCCATAAACGGTCCAAATAGAAATTGTAAAACCCTGTAATAATCCAAAATTTTATGGGTTCCAGCAATAATCCATAAAATACGGACCCAAGAAGTGGTTTACGAGAATATTTGGATTCAGGAATTGCCATAAAATTTTGGGTTCCCGAAGTATCCCATAGTTACTAAATGCTTTTGTTAATGACATTATTATTTTTCTCTCGTCTATTTGTGCCAAAGGGAATAGATTCCAGAAGTAATCTATTCAGTGTTGATATAGACGATGGATATATCTGTCTCAAAAGACAACGAAACAATAAATACAAAATTTTGAACCATTTTTATAACCTTGAAAAGGTTTAAGGGAAATGTGAAATACCATTTCGGGTTCGAATAATATTATAGATGGATTCAGAAGAGCGTGTATCATTCTGGTAGTACACAAGTTACTACGATTGACGCCTTATGTTATTCCGATTCCTGAAGAATCTGTTGAATTTTAAAAATATTCGGTGTACCTACCATCTTGAAATGATAAGTGAGCATTTTATGGAGTACTTATTACTTCGTTTGTTTTGTGCCAGAAGCACACTATGAAGAAGCTTTAGGCTCTCTTTTATGGGGATGCGCCTCATGAGGATTCAAACAGTCGAATCTCACCTTGTCATTAACCAGAAGTTTAATGACCTTGAACCATTCCTGCTTAGGCATGGTCATTTTGGGAACCCAAATTCTACCAAGATGAGTAGAACGATGCAAAATGCTCATAGACATATTCTTTGCAGAACCTGAAGTTTCTGCTGAAGAATGATGTAAATTGTGTTGTTTGTCCCTTGAAACATTTAGCTATTTAAATGGAATTAGCAATGGCGTTATGGTAACTTGTTGAATCAACAACATTTCTTTAGAGGATTCAAGGTGACTTTTGTAAGGATTATTCACCCTGCACTATGGACAATTTTCAATACTTTGAGGTATTGATAGACACATCCACTGAATGGTCTCTTGTTTATATTTTATTAACACGTAATATTATAGTTGCCAAACTATTTGTGAAAATTGTTTGGTTGTATACCATTTTATGGACTCTCGATTAAGTCCATTTTTCTTGATGGAAAATGTAGAGGCTTTTGATGCTTTTCCTTCAGTTGGTATTATATCGAGCACTAAAAGCACATGTGAACACTCAACATGATATAGTTGAGTTCTTTATAAATCATCTTTAGTTGATTGCTTGACCAACTGTATACCATCGATACTGGTTTGGGAAGCAACCTTACATTTGGTATTTACGTGTTTGATCCACGACATCACCTAAATATATATGTTGGTTTTGATTCATCATAAGACATTTAAAACATTGAATATGTAATGTGTTATTACAGATGAGACTGTATTCCCGCCGTTAAGGGGAGGAAGTAAGCCGTAACAGGAACAACATGAAATGTCTCATCTTTGTTCAACCTGCATTTGTTTTTGGGATACCGTATGTGTGGTTTAATTAATACCCAAAAACCATCATGAGTAGTGTTGTCTTTGAAAATCAGACAAAATTACGGAACCAACAGTTTCCAAAAATAAGATGGTAATGTTTCCGTCATGATAACTAAAATACTACCAGAAGTTTGAATGACAAGGTTGATAATATTTAAGGTTCTCCCACTTTAATCAGGGGGAGAAAAGTCACCACAAGATGTTGGTGAAAATTATGGTTTTACCCGCCTTATCCAGGGGAGAAAAACTGCCACCAGAAGATGGCACATGTTATGTCAACAAACTTAAGGCTTCTCTCTTGATTTCAAGGAGATGACAAACACCACTAAAAAGGTTGTTGTAAGCAATATCAGAAACTAAATAGGTTATCTAATTAAATTTTATCCTGATCAGATAAAGTCTGGTTGCCACTTGAGATTGGCGAGAAACTGTTTCAATTTATTTTTCTCACATTAATATTTGGGTGTAATTAAGGTGTTTGATATTACTCATGATTTAAGAATATAACTGTAGTAGCTCTTGGAAAAATATTGTTTGTCACTTGCTTGAGGATGCAGACACGAGAAGTTGTCTCAACAGGTTAAATCATACATCTCGCAGTGACCAAGTCGTTAGTTAAGACATACTTGAAGTGTCAACGACTGCCTTATTTATGGCTCATAAAAGAATCCAATCAGTTTTATAATATGTAGTGATCTTGAAGAGACTACAGATAGTGCTCGTGGAGATTATCGGAATATGATCCACATTCTCTAAGTTTATACCTCCTTATTAAAGATAAAGAGATGAAAATGCTCCTGAAGTGGCGCTGGTACCAGTCTGTGAAAAATTTATTGAATGTGTATGCACTAGAGAAATGTGTTAGATCTATATGATTGTCGATTATTTATTTACAATTCTGGTTATGTACCCCTCTGCAGAGGAACATCGACATTATGATTGGTGGGAATATAATCCAATCCGCTCAAACTAAGGTAGAGATTGGAATCTCTAAAAAAAAAGCACAAAATTCGGATCCGACTCACACTGTAAAATTGTGAAGCCTGAATATTACAGGTTGGTGTTTGAGATGAAGCGTAGAGAGAGTAATAGTCGCTTTAAGTGTGGTTTGAGGTTTCCTGTTAAACCCCAGGATTGATTCTGTAAAACAAAAGGTATTCTCCTAATATTGATGCAATTTAGCGTGGTAGTCTCAGAAGGACTCAGATTGCATCTTGCTATGACATATGATTGGTGATTATATTCGAATCCCTGAAGGATTCAAGTTTCTGAATTAGGAAGCCACCTGACTTTGTAAATTATGTCAGGCTTGAAATTAAGTCACAACCACCACATATGAGAATTTTATGAACAATCCTTGTGTGTGTTTATGTTCTTGGTATCAAATTCCCGATAAGTTGATGATATCGTCTTTGGCTTCTTAAAGTTAATAGTGCTAAAATCCACGCATGAACTAAACTATAAGATCTCGTTGAAATTTAAATATTTTCTCGACCTGAAGTTCGAGAATATGCTAGCATAAACGTATTTGTATAAACTAAAATATCCAATTTTTGATACTCGTGATACTTATTGTATTGCTAATTAGCATCATTATCATGTGATCCCTTAAAGTGGAATGTGATCGATCTATCTGTTACGTACGTAAACAAATTACTTTATGGTCCAGAAGTACAATGCATTATCTTGTTATTTTAACTTTTGTTTTGCAGGTTACACCTTTAAAGGCTAAAATTGATTCTACGACAAAAATGAGTTAACATAAAGCCTTTTATTGTTATGCCTGAAGTTAAAGCGACAAACAAAAATTGGTGCAATGGATGGAGGATCTAAATGCGAAGTGTACATTGTTAGTAGTACACCCGGTGGAATACCAGGCAATCCTCCAGAACTGCGAATAGTAAAACAGTTTTCTGAAAGCTGTATAATGTTTGCACCACCAACCGTTTTAAGAAAGTTATGTTTCAGGGGGAGTAAACTCGTAGAATCTTCGGTTTGACTTTAACGCGTTGTACTCTTTTTCCTTTGCCAAGGTTTTGTTCCGAGGGGTTTTCCTTGTCAAGGTTTTAACGAGATAGCATATGCACGTCCAACACCATTATCGGGCGACGCCCGTTGTACTCTTTTCCTTTGGTCTGGTTTTGTCCCACATGGTTTTCTAGACAAGGTTTTTAACGAGGAAACTTGCTCATCAACGTCGACATTATTATGAATTTTTGGCGCTCAGATTTTGTCCCAAGTGGTTTTCCTGACACAGTTTTAACAGAGGAGAAAATTCGTGGCGGTGACCAATCTCATATTGAGTTCACGCTTTGTTCCAAGCGATTTTTCTGACGCAACTTTAAATGGAAGAAAATTCGTGACGACCATCATCACTTTAAAACTATCACTTTGTACTCTTTTTCATTCGATCAGTTTTTATCCTATTGGATTTTTCTTGTAAGATTTTTTTTTAACGAGGCAATAGATTTTATTTGGATTTTGTCCCATCGGTGTTTTCAGACAAAATTTAAATAATATAATAATTTTAATACGATATATTATCCAAGGGGGAGTGTTATAATATGTTCGAGATATATGTGGCTGGCCCACCACCTCATTTACAAAGGATAAGCATAATCCAGATTTTGGATTAGTACTTGTTGTAATGAGATTAGTATCACATTTAAGTTACACTTACATAGACACATGGCAAGTCCATGTTCTACCCATTCCATGTCTAGAAGTTTATATAATCTCTTATAGTGTTCGGTTGTAACAATTTTTGATTGAACAAAAATACAAGCCTCCACTTTACGTTTTCAGAATTACAATGGATCTTTTGGTTACTGTATAAACATTAGATAGTCTATTTCACAGTTTATGATTTATTAGAAACTTAGTTATTGAGGACATAAAAGATTATAATATTACTACAGACATCTTAATTTTGGACCAAAATTTAATTACGATTGTCAAAAAGGGCAATAAAAGAATTCTGATTTTCTGGGCGCCAAGTCCATGGAGAGTAGAGTGGAATAGTATTGATGTTCACCATATTAGTGATAATAGTGAGACTATTAAAAGATGCTCCTCGTACTTGTGAGGATAATTTTTTTTTTTATCTTTGAGAATAACTATTTTTATTATGGTTCAAGAAAAGAAACACAAATCGTTTAGTGTTTTTTTATAAACAAAAGTCGGATCCAGATCCCTATCCGAACTCAGCCAGACAATCTGGTTCCATTATCAGATCCATCCTGTCAAGCCCAACTATATAACTATATTAGTATAAATATAAAATTTTACGGAGGGGATGAAACCCCTGACTTCCTCCTTACATGAATTGATGGAAAATCATTAAACTATAAATTTAGACCCAAAATTAATTATTTTAAAAAATTAACGTATCTACAAAGAAAACAAAATACTAACATAGAATTGCTCCTATTAAATTCCTATAGTTATATAGAAGCTCAAACGTGGTGACATTGCTATAATAATGCATAATGTACAAAAGTGTTAGTGATTCAGTTTTTAAGAGATTGCTTAAGAGGATTGATCTTGTAAGAACTAAAATCATTTTATTGATCAAATATTATTTGCCTTTTGATAGATGAGTTTTGGGAATAAAATAAACATGTAAATAATTATGAGATGCTTAAAAATTATACTAATTTTTCAAGAGACGTAAATTGGGTCATGTCAGCACATCCAGCAAGTGAGTTACTTTAGCACAACATAGCACGACAGTTTTATGTGCTATGCTGGATCAGACTAATCGACACAGTGACACAACACAACACACGACACAGATAAGCACATGGCACAACACATCATAGCATGCTAAGAAAGCACATCATAACATATATAAAAAACTACACAATACAGTATAATATTTTGTGTATATTTTATAAAAGAGTGTTTATTCTCTATAATTTTTAATATTTTATCTTCGTTATGTTGAGTTATTTCTATAACAACACATACTATCTAAATATCTAGAAAATATCAATTTTAAAAAATATAAAATAAATGCAATGGCGGAACCAAAGGTAGGCTAGACCTGGCACTACCCCCAATTAGTTTTTTTTTTTTTTTATACATTTTAAGTTTAAATCCTCTAAAATTTTAGTGTTTATCCCCCTTAATTTTTAATTTTCTATAGTTTAATCCACCCAAATCTATAAAATTTTTTTATCCCCCCTTAATACTAAAACTTGGCTTCGCCATTAAATAAATGTGCCAGGCACAATGCAGCACACCCTCAAACACGGTATAACATGACAGTCTTAAACTCTGATACGAGATATAACACACTGGACTCACCTCTTAATGGGATATGTTGATCTATGCTGACTCGTTTTATACCTTTACCAATAGCAGTATTATATTCAACAATTTAATACTCATGCTTAAAAAAAAACAGTCTGACAACTTGGCTAACCAAGTTGTTTGGGTTTAGCTGTGGCTCATGCTTTACATGTATATATAATTACACGTTGCCTCTGGATGCGTGTTGTTGATTTGCGGCTAGCATTTATGTGTGATTAGAACGTCCACAGTCAACAGACCATTCCCAAAGACCAAAGAGTAAAAATTTTACTCTTTGGTCCGCCCCAAACGTAACGGGTTAACGAGTAAAATTTTTCGGGCGGTTTTCTAAGCTAACGTCTGTAGTTGGGCGCACGTCTGGTATACGTTTGTTGAGATGTGCGTATGTCTAAGAAAACGCTTGCGTAGGGCGGACATTTGGTTGAACACTTGATGGGAGGCGTTAACGAAAAGCACGCCTGATGATAGACGCACTCCTACACGCACGCCCCAGAGATGGGCGCTTTCTTAGATGAACGCCTGATGGGGCGGTTTCATAGCCATACACCCGATCCATTGTCTATACGTGCAAGTGCATCGTGTGCGGAAAAAGACGGACGTGCATCTAGCCGACCGCTTGAAGCACCGGGCGGATCCGTAGACGAAGCTTACTCACCAGGCGGACGGATGCATCAACGCCTGATGGGGCGGACTTCTTCATCTTCTCCTCTTCGGTTTATTTTCTCCTGAACCCTCTTCACAAACAGACGCACATCTATTCCACCGCCTACCTTTGAGCACTTGCTAAACCCATTTCTCCCTCCAAATCAAGCTCCAAATCAAGCTCAACCTTTTTTCAAACACCCAAAAACTAGGCAGATTTGATACAAGTGGTATTATTTCAAAGCAATCAAGGTAATAAAATTAAAATTTGATATAAATTGTAATTGATTTCATAGGTTTAGATTATGATTTATTATAATGTTTTGTAAATTAAATTTGTATATATATGTTATATGATTAAACATATGATTATGAAATAGACATATTAGGTTTTAGAAATAGTAATTTTGGAATTGGGTATATTTTTAGGGTTTATGGATGTTGTAAATTGGGTATAAAAAATTAATGAGAATTTGTTGAATTGAAGTTTGTATTGATTAAGTTCTTGGTTAATTTCAGTTGGGTTGTGGTTAATTTTATGATTAATTGACTTGATTGTCTTTCAAATTTGGGAATTAGGAATGTTTATGTTTTATAAAGAATGTTTATGGAATTATAGAATTGGGAAATTATGATGATTTTTTGTACAATTGATGATTTGATTAGTAGTGGACTATTTTGTGAATCATAAATTTTGTAATTTGGTTGATTTTTGTATGTTGTACATTTGATTATCTAATTAGATAATTACTTTTGTAATGATGAAATTATTATTTTTGTGGATTTATTGATTAGTAGAGTTTTATATTTGTGCTTTGTGAGGATTACTCTTGATTTTGAAACTTGTATGTACTGTTTGCCCATATGTCGAGCAGTGTGACATTGAGATTCGTTGGTCGAAAAAAGAGGAACAAGAAGGCTAAAATTGTTGAGGATCCAGAAGTAGACCCTAGTACTGAAGAAATGGTCGATGTTCCCGGGATGACGAACTATATTGTTGTGGAAGATACTCAGGGTCACGCCTCGACCAATATTACATATTCAACCGATACAAAATTCAAGTATTTACATCGTGGTTCCCTCAAATCGGTCATTCAGACCTATGCAGGTATTACTAAACACAGTCCTAGGGTAAAATGTATTATTGAAAAGGCAGGACGGGACCGTTTACTTACCATGGATGTAGTAGATTCATCACATGCATTGATTGACTACATTGTTGAGCGTTTTTGGGATACCACGAACACTTTCACTTCTCCTTTGGTGAGATTGGGTTCACACGCCTTGATTGGGTAATGTTGACAGGATTAAGTATTGGTATTGATAGTGTGTTTTTCCGTATGACTCGGGGAAGGACGAATTTGAATATGTCCGGGCGCATAATTTTCCTGAAATTAAGGATAGTGAGGTTTGTAAAAGAGAACATATTCCCAACCAGTGGGTTTCAGATGCAATTACGGTTGCATTTTTTAGCACATATTTTGATCAAGGAACGTTGGTTGCGGCTAACGATGATAGCATACTTGCTGATAGAGTGGCCAGAGCCTTTTGTATGTATGTTTTGGGTCAATTTTTCTTTCAAATGCAAAAACCTATATTGATGCTGGATGGTTAGCTGCTTTTGAGGATCTAAATGCAGTTTCCAATTATGATTGGGGTAGTGCTACATTTGTGAAATTGTATTCCGGTCCCGCCGCATCTGGCAGGGGACAAAGTTCATTAGCCGGACCCTTCCAAATATTGGAGGTAAATTTTTTAGTGTTATTTATAGTTATTTTAAATGTTTATTTCTTGCTAACTTATTTATTTCGTTGGTTGTTTTCACATTCTAGTTTTGGGGGTACGAATATTTAAGCATATGTCGACCAAAGAACCCAACGAGTGAAAGTGAATCAGTGTGGCCTATAAATTCTCGGTGGAAGGGTACACGAAGGAAGAGTATTGATATTGTTCGTTCAAGGACTTTTCTTAATCAATTGTCTGTAGACGATGTGACCTGGGAACCGTGGGAATCCGCGATCTTAGTCCTAGAAAGTGATATTGGATAGAAAGCAGTAGAGCTCTCAGAGAAAAGTGTTATATTCTCTTGGCTAGGCACTGTGAGTTTATAATTTATTTCCATAGGATTGTTTTTTATTTTCTTTGAATTTCGGTTAATGGATTGGTTTATTTGTTGATAGTTATTTTCTTTTCACATAATAACATGTATCTCGGAGAACGGTGTTGGAGGCAATACCATGAAACATGGGGCGTTCCAAGCAACCCGCCTACTTGTATTACCAACCTGAACAACAACGAAGCTGACGAGATGAGGGAAAACGATTTGGTCCCTGCAAGTCAATTAGTGCGTGTTGTTACGTATGATTTTTATATGGAGTATTGGCAACATGTAACTAACTTGCAGAAATATGCCACCAAAGTCGATTGGGAGGTTGAAACATATGGTTATGCTGGTGACCGTATTAAACACAACATCCAAGAACCTGATGAACATGTACCCATTCCGCCTCAACAACAATTGTCATACGTAAGTATACAATAAACCACTGTAATTTGTTTTTAGTATATAATAATGGTTGGGAATTTGAATTAATTTTTTTCATAACAGGTCGAAGCTTATGGTTTAGTTCAAGAATATGCTGATTTTACGCAAGAGTTTCGTAAGTTTACGTTAAATGAAACAAATGAGAGGATAGAGTTTTTCATGGCAAAAGATGAAGAAATACGGGGTCTACAAAATCAAAACAACATTTTGGAGTCACAACTTGCCCATTTTCGTCAACAACAACCACCCATTGGGTTTGGCACTTTCTCTCAAACTTTTCCACCACAATGCAATCAAGTAACTACATATCCAGATCATCTTTGCCTCCATCTATGCCCCCGCGCTCGGCGTCCGGGAATCAAGATACGGAAGAGTAGTAATTCATTTGCATTGAATTGTCAGTTGAACAAATATTTTTTTCTTTGATATATCTTTTGTCAGATTTGAATTTTCATTTCAAAAGATTTTTCTTATATTTTCATTGTCTTTTACCTGCTTTGTGTTGTCATTTCCAAAAATATAAATAATATTTTCTTTTGTCCTTTATATCTGTTTTGTATTGTTAATTCAAAAAGAAATTTATTTTTTTCCTTTGTCGTTTTTTCTTCTTGGTCTTTCCTTGTCAACCGACACTTCTTATCTCTGATGCGTCTATTTACCCCACTTGCCTCAACTCTGTTAATTTTTAAAATACCAAGCGTGTTTGGTCATATCAAAACTCAAAGACTTATCTTAATATGCCTATACATTGAACACTCGATTCTCCAAGGATACAAACCAAAACTACAAACATCAACAACCAATGTCATACAATGAGAATAACAATCACTATTATGCTTCTTGTTCTTCAATTCCTTCTTCTTCTTCTTCTTCTTCTTCTTCTTCTTCTTCTTCTTCTTCTTATTATTATTATTATTATTATTATTATTATTATTATTATTATTATTATTATTATTATTATTATTATTATTATTATTATTATTATTATTATT
>JAJJMC010025839.1:1966694-2005003 GCA_023531435.1 Papaver californicum
TTATTATTATTATTATTATTATTATTATTATTATTATTATTATTATTCATTTGGTGATGATGATAACAATAGTTTGTACTCATCAGACGAAGATTTACTTGCATTGAGCCAAAATAACCAAGCAGTCACTGCGGGATTCATCGTTTCAAGTATGAACCGGCCACATACTCGTATCCAAATATCAAGAGAACGTGATGCCGGTGCAAAACTTCTATAGAAAGATTACTTTTGCAGAAACCCGACGTTTCCACTTAATGTATTTCGTAGAAGATTTAGAATGCGGCGAAAATTGTTCAACCGTATATTGGGAGATGTCGTAGCCATAAATAATTATTTTGTTCAAAGAAAAGATGCTTGTGGCGGTCTTGGATTAACCCTTCATCAAAAAGTTACTGCAGCAATACAAATGTTAGCTTATGGATGTGCGTCCGATGCAATAGATGAGTATTTACGGATCGGAGAAACCACTGTTTTGGAAGCAACTCGTAGGTTTTGTAAGACGATAATGCATTTGTATGAGAAAGAATATTTGCGCACACCAACTGAGCGTGATGTTGAACTGCTTCTTAATGAGAACAAGGAAAGGGGATTTCGAGGGATGCTTGGTAGTGTAGATTGCATGCATTGGAAATGAGATAAATGCCCATCGACGGAATCAGGTGCTTACACTGCGTACAAAGGTAGTGAAAGTATTGTGCTGGAGGCAGTTGTGTTATATGATCTCTAGTTTTGGCATGCATTTTTGGTATGCCTGGTTCTAACAATGATATTAATGTGATGAACCGTTCTTATATTTTTAAAAAGCTTATCAACGAGAAAGCACCCCCTGTGAACTTTGTTGTAAACGGACATCAATATGATATGGGTTATTATCTTGGTGATGGAATATATCCAGAGATTGCTACTATTGTGATGTCTATTAAACATCCACATAAGAAACAAAAATTTCCAGCAATGCAAGAGGGTTGCCGAACGAGGCTTCGGAGTACTACAAAATCAATTCGCCATCGTCAAGCAACCAGCAAGAATATGGAATCCATATGTACTAGCATATATCATGAAAACTGTTATCATTTTACATAATACGATAGTGAAGGATGAGCGTTTACCCGGTGATTGGCCACATGAATATGATCAACGCAGCCACCATGCACCGGTAAATATTTCTAGACAAAACACCGCTGAACTTTCGAGAATGAGAGTGGACCAACGCCGACGTGCAGTACACATCAAAGATACTTATATTCGTTTGCGAAATGACTTGATCAAACACTTATGGTCAGATTTTGGTGAGGAATACCAAATTCTAAATCCTGCGGATAGGTTTTATGGGTAAATCTCTTGTAAACTCTCCCGAGACACCACTCGGCCGCTACGGGTACCTAGGGGTTTAAAGGCTTGCTGCACATGCTAAGTGCAACCGCGATGCCTGCGAAAGTGAGTTTAGGTCTACTTATAAGCTCATGTATTATCAATATATTTTAATAAATGGCTAAAGTGCCCACATTTGATTAGTCCTAAAATATGATTAGATTAGTTAATTGATTTTGTAAAACAGTTGAACGTAAAATCATTTCATTGAATCGAAAAAGCATACATCGCGTAACATTAAAGGAAATGAAATACAATAAATCATTACATTACACTTAAACACTTAAGCATATAGGTTGAAATGGTACAAGGTACTTTCTTCCAAAATACGATAGCAATCCTCATGCAAAAACGTCTTCCCATGGATAGTTTCATATTTGTCGAGAGCCATCACCCACTGAAAAAAATAAATCAATTATAAGTTTGTATGTTTGAAAACTCTTTTTAATGAACGACTTATTAATTGACTGACTTACTCTTGTCACACTAGATTCGGTGGGATGAGCTTCTTTTACAACTTTCATTTCCTGTTTCAAAGCTTCAAATCGTTGAAACAACTTCTCAAACCTTTTCTTAATGACTTTGAACGTCTTAAAATTTGATTTCCGTCTAATCCCACAAAAATATTAAACAAACGCTTCCACCAAGAATCGGATGTCTGATCCATGATGTTTTCAGCAACGACTTCGTTACTTTGGGTAATGTACGCTCTTTCGTACTCGTGCGTTGTGATCGTAACCCACGATATAACAATGGAAACATCTTCATCAGTAGAGTATGGAGTTACCATATTTAGTGCTTCAAAGGGTCGGGTGAGAATGAGTTGGAAATTAAAAATGAGAATGAGAATGAGATTGAAAGGGATAGGGGAGATTGAGAATGAAAGAGATATATGAGAATGAGAATCACATTGAAAGGGATAGTTTACTTTTATAGTGTTTAACTACCAACGACTGTTTTTTCAAAAAAAATTCGTTGGGTTAGTCAACCATATTTTACAAAATCAAAATTCGCAATAACTTTTTCGAGGGTTGGCATGATCAAAATTCAAAATTCAAAAGCAATACGACATTAATGTAAAATTGGCAGAGGAGTGGGTATTTTTTGGGAAAGAGTCATCATTATAAATTTAGTGTGGTCATAGCCTCTACAAAGGATCGTCAACCTGCTAAAAAAGACAATGACGACGCCAAGATATCTTATTTTTGCAGGAGTCGCGGTTGCACTTAGCACGTGCAACAAGCCTTCAAACCATTAGGTGGCCCCAAAGGACGAGTTATGTCTCGTGAGGGTTTACAAAGAGATATACCCACAAAACCTATAATCAAACATTCAACGGGTCGTATGACCCCCTGGATGATGATCTAAACATCTTCGGAGAACAATCAACACAAAAGGGTTGTATTTTTCCATCACCCTTAAGATGTCGAAATGAGGTTGGTACCTGAAATCTGAACCTTTCCATCTTCTCCATTCCTCCAGAGATCTGGCAACAACTTCATCATCAGTTTCATTCCTAATTCTTCTTTCATTCACCTTAGCGGTTAAAGTTGAAAATTGGATTACTGCCCTACATATTTCCTGAAATCGACAAAAAAGACCTGCTCTGTTTTGGTTATTGGGGTTACCGATTTCATTATAAAAGTTAGCATGGATATGTTCTAACCATTCAATGCTCATTGAACCATTCATCCGACGTTCAAGACCCCTGGCTGGATAATATAATACTATGTTTCGACATAGGGATAAATCTTCCTCTATGGTAAAATTCTCTCCATTAAGGCTAAAATTTTCGTAGCCATAATCATAAAAAGGAGAGATAAAGATAATCTTTGTATTAGGTTATTTGAAATGTAAAAGGTGTGGATTTGAAATGGGAATGAAAGGTATAAATTCACATATAGGTGTATCAGAATACAAACCAAAATAAAGCCGTTGATCAACGGTAACAAATCTCAACGGCTAGCGAGACCCAAGCAGGCGTAGCCGTAGACGCACTCCTAGAAGGCTAAAAACCAGGCGGAGCATCAAACGCACGCGCTTAAAGTGGGGCGGAGCCTTAGCATTACGCCCTGTCAAGGAGGATCTCTAGCTTTATGCTTCATTGGGACGTTGATTTGGTTAACGCCTGTCACTGGGCGTGCTCCTTCTGTAACGCTTCATCAGACGTAATTTTGGGTGAACGCTTCATCAGGCGTAACTTTGGTTAACGCCCATATAATGAAAAGTAACTCTAGCTGCACGCCTGCCACTAGACGGAGACCTGGCTGCACGCCTAGAACGAGACGTAACTCTGACTGCACGCTCGACTATACTTTGTTTGGTCCAGAACTCAGACTATTTTTGGTCGTGAACAGTACAGAAACTGGTCCAAATAGTATTTTTGATCGCACCGTTGCGCTTGGATTTTGACGGATCAAAGATCAAATATGGGTTTGGTCCATCATTTGGTCCAACGACTGTGAATGCTCTTAAACACTTCTTTCTTGTGCAATTCATGCCGATGATGTAATAAATAAATAAAATTGGATATGCACAGAACTTAAACTTGTCTGCGAGTTTTCCGTTAAAAAAAAGAGAGCTTGTGCTTAGAGCTTCTCCAATGGCTGTGTTTTAAATAAAAATATATTGGACTACATTGGAAGCATATACAATTTTAATAAAAACCATCTTCAACCCTTTAATGTGTAGATGATATGGTATTTTCTTTTAGATATCCTCTTGGTAAACCTCTAGTTTTAGACATTCACCAAAAGGATGTCTTTCCATCCAACTCAGTATATTTTCCTAAAATCATTTCAAAAATGAAAATATAAATGATTTTAGTCAATCATTAAATGATATATATTAATTTTTTTATATAAAATTTATGTGTTGGAGATATTTATTTTCTACTCCTCATATCTAGATAATGTATAACTCTATATAAAAATTATATTTCTATAGGATGTCTTGTGTGGTGTGTCACGTATGAAACACTCACGTCAATTATTGGAGAAACTCTTAATTAGTAGCCGGTTAATATCATATTTGTATGATATACAACTGGACTAAGACGGTTGTGGCTTTCTGGGCCACTGGCCATGGTCATAAGGTTAACTTTTGTTGTTCTTTGGCATTAGGTTTATCCTTGTCATACAAAGTACACCACATCTTACCAAAATAAAATAAAAACGTACATCCCACGTGCTAAGGAAAAAAAAGAAAGTACCCCTATGCTTCAAAAAAAAAAAAACAATGAAAAAACGTACCATGTTCATACAGCCCCAAACTAAATCAACGTAGTCCCAAATGACGGTAAGTTTTTATTAAACTTTTTTTCAGTTTAGTAGAGTTGAGCTGAGGTGTAAAACGTATCGGTCCAAAGAAAATATTTAGGCGTGCTATGATGTGATGTGTTGTGTTGTGTTGGGCCAAAAAAATAATTATGTTGTGTCGTGTTGTGCTGTGTCGATACACTTATTTTATATTTTCTAGAGAAAATATTTTTTAGATATTTAGATATTATATACTCCCTCCGTTCCACTTTAGATAATAGTTTAAGGTTATTTTATTGTTCCACATTACTTGATAGTTTTCATATTTTCCACAAAACTACCAATAATGCCCTAATATTTTGTCTTGGAACTATAAGTTTATTTATAAATACACTAATAACAATTAATGTTTGAAGACTTTTTTTAAGGCATGGATGGAAAATTTTCATATCTCTCTCCATTTTTAATCTGCGTGAAACTCCCAAAATATTATCTAAAGTGGAACTGAGGGAATATATTATTATAGAAATAAGTCAACATAACAAAAATAAAATGTCAAAAATGGTCAAGAATAAAGGCTCTTTTGTGAAATATACATGAAATATGATGTATTTTACCGTTTTATGTAATGTTTTATACATGTTATAACGTGTTTTCTTAAAATGTCGTGTTGTGCCGCGTATTGTGCTTATCTGTACCGCGTACTGTACTGTGCTGATGTGCCTATTAATATGGCACATCACTGCACACTAAGTTAACATGTTGTGCCTTATCATGCTAGATCACGTGAAATATTATGGTGTGCTCAAATTTCATATATTGTACCGTGTCGTAACCGTGTTGGCACGACACATTTTATACCTCTAGAGTTCATTATCTAGCAAATCTCTTAATGGAAGGATTGATAAAGCAATTAAGTATGTTAGAAGATATAATATAAATGAAGAATGGTTGGATGATATTCCAGTCTTCCTCGCGAAGCATTGTAATTTCTCTATTTCAATAAAATCCCTTTCCCTATAAAGGAAAAAACTGAAGAAAAAAAATAAATCTTTATCGGTAGAGATACACAAAAAAAGAATAACGAAGAAAACTAACCTGCAACATATCACAAAGCTAGCTAGCTAAAAACAACAAAGCTATAAAAGTGATGAAGGGATACTCTCATTGAGGATTGAGGAATAAGATCGACAGAAATGGCGGCCACCAAATTCCAATCCGTTCGTCGTTTTGCTTTAAAAAAATAAATCATTCATCATTTTAAAGTATATAGCACTGTTATTTTCAGAAGTTTTTAGGCGCATATAATATTATGGGTTTTGTTTCAAAATAAAATAAAAACACGTATGGGTTTCTGCTTTCTATTAGTATATAGCATATTTACTTTTTCAACGAGATTTTTTTTCATTTCATAACAAAAAAGTTTGCAGATAATCCAGTTAATACAAACATATTCTTCTATTCGTATAAAAAAACCCAGGTCTTTTGTTCCGATGTTTCAAATATCTCTTTTTTAAAGATGATGCTTTTGGAGAATTAACTCTATTGATTGGATTCATAATACCTGTTCCTACGTAGTATGTATACGTCCGAAATCGAAAAAAGGGCGGAAATAGATAATGACTGTTTTTTTTTTTTTGATAAAACTATAAACAAATTATTGAATTTGATTAAAAGTCCCTTCAAGAGAAAACTTGACTTTTCTATCGTGTATTATTTTATTATTACCTTATTGGTAGAAAAATTAAGTCATAAAATTTAAAACTAAGAGATATTCCAATTATTACAATAGAGGATCTACAGCCAGGCTTGATCTGGCTTAAGCCACCCCCAAGCCTAGATTTTTTTTTAAAATAGGTTACGGAGCTTAGCCCACTCCAATATAAGTCCTGCTGAAATTGTTATCAAGTCCAGGTAAAAAACTACAAGTATGTATAAAAAAAATCCTATTTTCGCCCCTAGATTGTTATAAGTGGCTAACTTTGCATAGGGTCGTTTATTGATGTTCCCACTTTGTTTTCAAGTTTAGGCTTTTATCCCGTTACATTGTAAACTTTATAAGGTACCCCAAAGTTTACCTTTTCCCACCGGTTTTTGTTTGAAAAAAATGTTTATCATACGTTTTCAGGTTTTCTCCTAGAAAGTTTACCTGATAATCTTCATTTTGAAATCCTAAAGGACTCATTCATGTCACTAAACTCTAAGTCGGGGAAGTATGAACCCGACTCAGAAGATTTGATATGATTTTCGATTTTGAAATGACCTTCAACAAAAAAAAATTTACATGATTAATATGGAAAGTTATATCCATATAAAACAAACAATTATGACCACTGGATTTTTGGATTGATATCCCCATTATTGTCCACTGTATCAACCGTGTTTTTTATAGAAGCCTGATATAGGGGCTCCAACATCAATAGAGGGGCTCCAATAACAAGACGAAATAGGGACATTACGAAGTAAAACTCAAAAACCCCTTATCCATAATATTTTTACAATGCCTAAACCACCCCTGATTAATTAATCTTAATTATACTAACTAATTAAAAAATTAAGCTAATCATGATTAATTAAACATAATCTTTTACTTAATCAAATGATTTGAAATTTTTTTTCTTTTGAATTTGTGTTTGGTGGGAAGAAAACTAGATGAAATTTAAGATTTTTTTTTTTTTTGAACCCTAGATTTTGATTCAATAAACCATAGTAGCATTGAGTATACCTCTAACTTATACTCTTGATCTTTTTATGGCTCAAATTTGATGAAATCACGATTTGAAAGATTGATTTTTTGTTGTTTAGAGAAACTTACGGTTGGGTTTCATGTCGAACCCAACCGTAACCCGAAGAACACCGAAGAACACCATTTTTGCCCATATTTACGGTTGGGTTTTCAACCAAGCCCAACCGTAACTTGAAGAACAATGATGAACACCATTTTTGCCCAGATTTACGGTTAGGTTTTCAACCAAACCCAACCGTAACTAATCTTTAAACCCCAATCGTAAAATTAGATAAATATATTTTAAGATTTTTTAATTTCTATCATGTAGAGAATTGAAAAACGAAGCTAACCCAAAAAAAATGAGGTCAATCGGACATCGTATGAAGGAGTTATGATCAAAACGGTGAAATCTATTTGTATCCAGGAATAGTTACGGTTGAGTTCGCCAATAAACCCAACCGTAAATTTGGGCTCAATGAAGCCCAAAAATCTCAAATTTACGGTTGGGTTTATTGGCGAACCCAACCGTAAATATTCCTGGATACGTTTCACCGTTTTGATCATAACTCCTTCATATGATGTCCGATTGACCTTATTTTTTTGGGTTAGCTTCGTCTTTCAATTCTATACAAGATAGAAATGAAAAATCTTAAAATCTATTATCTAATTTTACGATTGAGGTTTAAAGATTAGTTACGGTTGGGTTTGGTTGAAAACCTAACCGTAAATCTTAATTGAATCTTCATCTCCTACATTTGAAGTTACGGTTGGGTTTGTTTAATAACTCAACCGTAATATGAAGAACAAATTAATTACGGTTGGGTTTCCATTCGAACCCAACCGTAACATGAAGAACAAACCAGTTACGGTTGGGTTTTTCATTCGAACTCAACCGTAAATTCCCTCTGTAACCCAAAATCCTCATTAGCTTGTTTAGTTTTATCCGGATTGTCATCAATACTACTTTCTACACATTTATTAGTATTTTTCATCACGAAATTGGGAGTTTAATCGGTGATAAAATTTTGATTCGATGGAGAAATTTGATTAAAATGGAGAAGGAGAAGATATGGAGGAGATGGAAAGATTTTAATTAAATGACAAATTTGTCTTTTTTTATTAGGTAAAGGGTAAAATTGACATTTAACTTTACCCCTAGGACATCCCTTAACAGAAAATTGGGTCACCTCGCCTCCTAGAGGAGCCCCTCTATTGATGTTGGAGCCCCTATATCAGGCTTCTTTTTATATGAGAGTAGAAGTAGTTGTAATAATTTAGGCCGATGATACATTCATTTTTCGGAAGGTTGGGACAACTTTGTTAACGTCCATCATAACGAAACATATAGTGTTTCGGTAGATTATTCGAGGCCTGGAACAGATCAACATTAGGACTTATTGGGACAATTATCCCTCCTAAAATGTCTAAATTACAATATTAGGTTCAAAAAAATTAAGTATTTACAGAATTGTTTTTCCTAATTTTAAATATTACTTAAATAAACTTGAATTGAATTGTATAAGTTTTTACGTAAAATTTAAAATTAGTTTTGAAAACTACCGGTAGTTGGATTAATTATATTGTATATAACTCTATTTAAATATCAAAATTATATCTGGACAAATAAAAAAAAAAAATATTATTAAGTACAATCAATAATTAATTAGTCTTACAACTTATCTGGTGTCTTAATAACATTTTTGAAACAAAAAACATTATACTTAAACTTTTAATTTTTTCTTCGACTTTTGGCTCACGGTGATACTATTATGCACTCTACATACTATTGGGAATAATGTCCTAAAAACAATTGTTACGACATTTTCAAGTAGTTTAATAAATGATTTTTACATATATTATGAGATATATTATTGAATGAATTATTATGTGATTAATTTATATGCAGGGATATGAGTTATCTATGGAGCACATACTCATAGTATAATGGATCAATGTGATGAGATCACATTGATGGGTATATTAGAGACTCTTCTACTACGTCAGTAAACGAAGAGCATTTCTTTATTGTTATTTCATAAAGTTCTTAATTTTAAGAATTAATGTATACTTTGTATGTGTATCATCTCTATCTTGTCTCGTTAAGCAGTGGGGTTGTAAACGTTACGCGTGATCCAATATTCTGAACAAGATAGATAATTATGATCACACAGTAAGATTACATGATTTAATATGAAGTCCATATTTATGACATCCTCTCGTATTACAGTGCAATTATTATTATTCTAAACTAGCCAGTGATCACTCAAATTATTTGAGTGATTCTTAGATTAATAATGATTGTCTAGCACAAATAATAGTCGAGGACATAAGACATAAATAATCGTAATGGCACTGACAAGAGTTGCTATGCCATGGATTATTTATGGATGTCAAGTACAAAGGAGGGACTATTATGTAGCTATAACAAGGCTAAAGGGTTTATTAATAAACGGAACATAAATTAGAGGGTTAAATCATAAATCTATAGTGGAGTGATTTGTGATTAATTGTCGGTTAAACTAATTAGGTGAGACGTGGTGGGGTGTTGACCGGTTATTAAGCTAATGAATGTTTAACTCTAAAAGATCTAACCGTTTTATCCTAGTTGGAGAGTGAAGTGAAAAATGCTATATACAGATATGGTAGATTATTTTCTTTTTGCACCCACACTAGCATTGAGAATATTCTCTCTTCCTTCTGATAAACCTCTTAAGGCTTTTTAGGTTTAAGAAAACTCAAGCAGTAAAAAGTATTTTCTATTATTAGTATAAATTTCTTGTTTGAAGTTTTATTGAAAAAAACACAGGAGCAAAAAATCAAGGTTGAAGTCTTTTGGTCAAGTTGTTCAATCATGTTTTTATTTTATTTGTATGATTATAATAAGGATCTTCTGGTCTTAAAAAAATATTTCTAAATCAAGTTTTTCGTTGTATCTTTGATATGCTTATTTGGCATAGAGCCATTTCTACTATGATGGTATATATGTCTTGTGAATCACCATCAATGTTTTTATTATTGATTGATTGATTTGTATATATAATTTATTTTAATAAAAAGTTATTATTAAAATATAATATGTTTATTTAATGGATGTTTAAATCATACGTTGTTGTGCAAATCTATATGTGATATGATGGTTGATTTTATTTTAATCAAAACTCTGATTTTTGTGAACAGTAAAAACCAACTTTGTTCACGTTTTTTTTATTATCAAAAATATATTATCGATTTTAATTAATTAATTTTATTTAGTTTTGATTTAATTAGGAAATAAAATAAAAGGAAAAGGTATTCTATTGAAAACGTGATTTGGAAAGTTGTTTCAAAATATTTTTCGAAGTTTTGACCGAGTTTTGGGCTTTTTATTCGGAACACAAATTATATTTTTTAAATGGGCCTATTTTAACTAGATCCACTAATTAGATCCAGATTAGTTAGAACAGAGTTGAACCGGAATTGAATCAGAATAGTTCTGACTTAACTTTAGACTAACCAAGAATGGTTCTGAACCAGGATTCTAGATTGGTTCTAAGGTCTGTTTGGTTCTAGAGTCTGTTTAATTCTGAAGTTCTGTTTGGTTCTGGAATTAATATGGATCTGTATTTCTGGATTGGTGCTAAGGTCTGTTTAGTTATATGCAAGTAATATCAAGTATGATGTCTGTTGTTTAATTAATTATATACATGTTCTTTTTTAATTATATACTATATGTTTTGATATCTGATCATCATGAGAACACTTTGATTGAATATGAAATTAATATATGTGATATGTATATATTGTGGTTACCAAAAATTTGATCTTTGGATCACAACCATCAAAGTCAGAAACATAGTCAAATCAAATTTCATATAATGAAAACGAAACATATTAAAAATTTGAACAAGAAATTGAAACATGAATCAACATAATTATTTAACGTGGTTCGACAATCAGATTGTCTACATCCACGGGTGATAAAGATTTGGATGATTTTTATTCATGTTTGTATGTTACATAAGGATCAAACACAATTTGCATCAAGTAAAAATTTTCAAAGAATTAATGAACTAGCATTATAATTAATTAACACAAGTCTCATACCTAAACTCTTTGCTATCCTATTCCTTTTCCCAAATTTTTCAATCGCCTCTTTCTGTTTTAGAGTTTGGTATTTATAGCGAATATCATGGGTCTCTCTAATCTAACTTTCCACATATTAGATTTTATCCAAACTTTGGAACGATGCTTATCCCGCAAGACTTATTTGTATTTCCCGCAAGACTTGATATGCGCACTTCTTATTTCCCTAAGTTTCTCGCTTGGTAACCCGCACATCTTCTGCGGATTTGTACTCAAGTTGTTGTTTTTGGATTTGGATGAACGTTGCGGTCTTATTAGAATTATGGCATGTCTGACATGTGGCCATTGAAAGTGACTTGTCATGCTTTAGTTTCTTTTATTCCGCAACCTGTACAGCTGAGACGTGTCCATCATGCATCGATGTTTTTCATATCCCTTTATTGTGTCACGCTTTCCCGCAACTTGTGTTTCAGTCATGCAACGAAGCTATCTGTTTCGTACAGTGTGCAATTCTTTCCCGCAGCTTGCGTGTCGATCATGCAGAGATGTTGCCTGTTTCAGTACTTATCAAAAAGATTTGTTTCAGTGTTTCTCGTTCCATCCTATTCTGATATTCTTTCCATAGTATTTGAACACGTGGTGTTAAGGATTTTATACCCTCACAATTTGCCCCTTTTTTCTTTTGAATTTTGACATATGATAAAAATTTGAAAAAGGAAAAATTATTAATTTTCCGATTTTCATGCCAGTAATAAATTTACATCCCGCGTTTAGCTTTACCTTTCCCGATTTTCACGCCACTAATAAAATTTCTTCCCACGTTTACACGTTTAGCTTTTTCTGACGGTTTTTTTTTTACGGTTTCGAGAAAATCACGTCTCTGCTAAAGTTTTTCTCTCTCCAACTTTCTTTTTTCGACGGTTACACCAGTTTCAATCATCTCCTATTTAATAGAAAGCTGGTTACATCTCTCTTCTCACTCTTCATCTTCTTTGTCTTTTTCTTCTTAAAGTTTTTGTTGCTTTTCATTCTTCTGAAACTGAACTTTTCAGTGATTCCTCATAAATTAATCTAATATGTGTTGATTAAGGATTTCTTGCATTGGGATCAGGTCTTCTTTCCATCTGGTTATCTGATTTGATTACTGTTCTTCACTTTGTTGCAGGTAATACTCTTAGCTTTAATGTGTCTGTTTATCTATCAATCTGCTTTACTGAGTTTTTTGGGAGTGAATGGTGATGATGATGTTTTTATTTTGATTTGTGATTTCTTTATTGAATCTATAAATCTTTTCTTTTCTTGATCAGAAAGTTGTTCACTTGTTTACATTTTGGTTCAATAATCATCTTGTTGTTCTTCTGTTCTGTAGAATTTTTGTTTTGTTATTGCTTTTGATCATGATAAATTTATCTTTTCTTATTTTCTTATCTGTATATAAAAATTATCATGTCTGGGAAAGCTGATAGTAAAGCTGCTGGTGGTGCTTCTCATTATGATGATCATCCTTTAGAAAGGAAGTCATCTCGCTATGCTGTGAAGAAGAAGAAAGTGGTAGATGAATCTGGTCGTACGGGAGTTCAACCTTCTAACTTAGTAAGGACCAATAATATATCTGTTGCGGCCAACATACCAGCTCGCTTAAATAAAAACTTGGGCTTTAGGTCAATGAATATTGAAGAGTTTAAAGAGAAGCACAACTTCCAACAATTTAAAGTTCCTTTTGCGATCCTGCTGAAGGAGATGAAATCACGCTGGATATGATAAGGAAATTTGAATACACAACAACAGGTTGTTAATACCCGCGGGAGTGTTGGATGCGGGCTTGAAGATTCCTCTATATAAGAGCGGGGATTCTTTCCAATACGAGGTTCTTGCGAGCCGAAACAAGTCCAAGCACGGGTTGGTCCGATTTATTGCCCAATACAACGGGAACTGGTGGCACGTGCTGGATGAATGTAGTAAGCGCAGCAGAGGAGAAACAAATTTATCATGCTACGTTCCCAATCCTGCGGAACGTGAGCATTATATCGTAGATAACTTCCATGCTACGTATGCTGACAACATAGCTGTGAAGAATTATGAGAAATGGAGTGTCGGTCCGGGTCGTAGGGGTGGTGAAGGATTTTGTCTGCTCTGGGAAATTGATAATTCGCGATGATCATGATTTCGGGTGATACCGCACTCCTTTGATAATTGAAGGACCGTGGGTTTACGGGTTCGCTCAAGAAAGTGTGGTCTGCAACCTTTCATCGCGCCTTCATCCTTACTGCCTTTGGCACTTAAACTTCGAAGAATTTTCTTTCTCGTTTGACAACGTGGTATATATAATTCTCTCTATTCTTCTTCATCTTGCTTTAAACATTGTTTAATTGTTTTCCACTTTTTTTTTATATAGCCGCAAGCTGAAGGAGACTCGAAAGTTGATTCGGGTATTAAGCGCAAAGCCGCAACTCCAATAGAAAAGGTATTGATTTATCCAAATGAATTTGTATGATCCTTATGAATTTTATTTTAATGAGTTCTTGCGGTACATTGACAGGGTCGGAAAAAATCTAAGGCTACGCGCAGCGTTTCCACTGATAGGGAGGAATGAGAAATCCGTGATTCTCCTCATTATCAACCAATGTTGAGAACTGATGATAACACTGTTTCGCCCGAAAGAAATGAAGCATAATGTCCCGCTTCAGGTGACAAATTTTGAGCCCGCGGAGTCAGTTGATGCTGTGGTGGAAGCTTCAGGTGTTGCGGTCAGTTGTCCAAACCAAGCTGTTGTTCCTGAGTTTTCCTTCCTCACTTCCCAATTTTGTCCCTTATTTGAAGATGATCTTCTCGTACCTTCTACGAGTAAAGATGATTTATCTGATAAGGAGGATCTCCCCGTTCAGAATGAGCCGACAAATGCTATGTCAGAAGAGGGTAAGCCGGCAAATGCTACGGTAGAAGAGGGTGAGCCGACAAATGCTGCGGTAGAAGATGCTGCTACCAAGGATAATGTTGCAAGCATGGCTGTCACTGATGCGGTCCAGATAAATAAAGAAATCCCACACAGGGATAAAGGTAAAGGGATAGCAGAAGATAAAAGTCTTATGGACAAGGAGGAGGAGGCCTTCCGCTGGTTTATGTCCAAAGAGCTATTTTCTGTTCCATGTGATTTTTAGCCGGTGGAATCAGATAGCCCTGCGGTAGCCAATCTGTGGGAATACATACGGTCTGCACCGTATGACGTAGTGAAAGAAGCCTGGTTAAAAGGCCAAGGCCATCCCGTCAACCCATCCTTCGACATGAACCTTCCTTCTTCCTTGCGGAGACAATTGCTCTTGCAGACGGTGAATCGTACTCTTTCCCGCGAAAAGCTTTACTGCAGGTATTTTTATTATTTTGATGACCTTAAATTTCGTTTTACTTTCATCTTTACTTATAACTTTAATTTTGTAAATTGCAGCTTGTTCGGGGTCAGAATGCCGTATATGTGGCTTATAAGTTTTATAAAGACCGATCCATGAAGATGGAGACCTAGTTTAGGACCGTGGAAGAAGAAGCTGCGGACTTGAAGTGGCAAAATGTTACGCTTCGTCAGCAGTTACTAGATCTTCAGAATCAAGGTTTAACATTTTTTCTCTCATGTCATTTTTCTACTTTATTTACATGTTTTCTGAATTACTTTATGGGATCAGTGGGGGATTCAAACCTTGTGACTAGGCTGCAACTTAGAGATATACGTCTGAAAGAACATGTATTGAAAGTTAATAATGAAAATGGAGATCAAGAAAAGATTCAATAACCTGGTTGATAGGATGCGTTAAACCAAATCAAAGTATGATGAATTAGAATCAAAGCACCGACACTTATATGTAGATTATATCCGCAAGAAAAAAGAGTAAATGCTACTTTGCTATGGACTAAGGATTGTGTTCTTGAAGCGCGGGCACAATCAGAGAAGTTGAAAGAAGAAAATTGCAAGCTCTTTGTGGAACGCAAGAATATCATTGCGGGATTTTCTCATTCCGGGTCACATCATAACTCTCAGCTTTCTTCTTATATGGCGCAACCGATCAAAGACAGAGATAGTTCAGCTTTAGAGGCTCATGCTAAAGGAAACGCACTTGCAGAAGCTCAGGCTAAAATCCGCATCCTATCTGATACCGTTCTTCTGCGTGAAAGTGATATCTTCCGCTTACATAAAGAGATGGAAAGGTGTACAAATGAATCAAATCAGTTGCGGTATAATGACTCATTGAAACAAGCGGAGTTAGATTGAAGTCGTCAAGTTCTTGAGCAACTTACTGACAATTATCATAAACTCTCAAAAGAATATGATTTCCTTGATGTTTCTAAAGACGGAATGGATGACGAATTAGAAGAGTTTGAATCCCTCGCAAGAGGTATCTTATTTTATTGCATATTTGAAGTTGAATATTATTTCCGTATTGATTAACCTGTTATTTTTGTTACAGGTTTTGAAGAAAAATTCAAAGATGTGGCCTCAAGAGCTGCTAGGGATGAAGGAGAGCTTGATGATGCCAATGCTAAGTTGGAAGAAATCAAAAGGAAGCTGGAGCTTGTTACTATCAAGGCCAATGAGGCGCAAGGTCAACTTGAGCTTCTCTCCTCTCAGACTAAAGAAGCGGAGGACAAAGTTTGATATCTTGACTTTCCTTCAGATCGAGGGAGGAAAAATTATTGGGAAGAGCAAGTACAAAAGTCTACGGCTGAGGCGAACATGTATAAGCAATAGCTTGAAACCGCAAAAGCTAGAATTTCTTGGTTGAAAATTGAAGCTCGTGTTGGAGTTGCCAAAGCGATCAACAACACGCTTGATAAGGTTAAAGATGATGGATTCACCAAAGTCTATAGCCGCAAGGAAATCTCTCAACACCCTTCTCCTAGTGCAAAACCTCTCGCTCCTTAGTTTTTCCTTTGTTTTCCCGATCCTTAGTTTTTCCTTTGTTTTCATGTTCCTTAGTTTTTCCTTCTTTCAAATTGTATTAGTACTTTCTTTTTGTCTCATATTATTGTTCCTTGAGTTACTTTCAGGGTACAGTCACGTGTCTAACTTCTCTCTGTCCATGAGGAAATTAGGATGCGGTCCCTAGAGCACCTCCTGAAGTGGAGAATACCTGATACAATAATTAATGTCATGTTAGGCATCTCTGTGGCGAAAGATCCAATAGTCATACACTCATAGACATTTATATGGACTTTCTAGAAAGATTGCATTTGTTCTGCTTTACCTAGTATGAAGCCAAATTATTGTATGATTGCATTGTTGGTTATGGATAATATGGTTTGAGATATTGTGCGTTCCAAGGATACCGTAAGACTTCTCCATTCATATTCCGCAAGTGGTATGAACCCTGTCCCGCAATATCTTGTATGACATATGGTCCTCCCCATGTAGGTGCAAATTTTGTTATTTTTTTTATCTCTTTGGTATTCTGGGATTTGTCGTAGAAAATACTGTCCTTCAACAAAGTTCCGCAACTTTACTTTCTTATTATATTCTCTTGCCAGTCTTCTTTGATAATTTTTAATTTTTTGGAGCGCAACCTCTCTTCTTTCTTCTAAGTCATCCAAATTTTCAAGCATTAAATCTGTGTTTAAATTCTTTTCCCATGCTTCTGTCCTTGTTGTGGGTAAAATAATTTTCGTTGGAATAACTGCTTCCGCTCCATAAGTAAGAAGAAATGGAGATTCTCCAGTGGCTTCTCTTCTCGTTGTGCGATATGCCCATAAAGTATTATGAAATTGTTCGCATCATCGTTTATGATGTCCATCTACAGTCTTTTTCAAATTCATGGCAATAGTTTTATTTGTAGCTTCAGCTTGTCTATTACTTTGGGGGTAAAGTGGAGTGGACTTGTTCTTTTGTATATTAAATGCTTCGAAAAGCATATCAATATTTTTTCCTTGCAGTTGTTGACCACTGTCCGAGACTATACCTACCGGGATTCCAAATCTGCAAATTATATCTTCGAATAAAAAGTTTAAAACATCCGTATCCCTAATGTGATCAAGAGCTTTGGCTTTAACCCATTTAGTGAAATAATCAGTTGCTACGATCAAGTTTTTTTTTGTGTGCCTTCCACTAAGGGCCCAACGATATCTACTCCCTATTTTGCAAACGGACATGGGCTGAGTACAGAATTGAGTTCTATTGCGGGAGCTTTAATTCTTTTTGCAAAGGTTGACATTCTTCGCACCTTCTTTCCAGGTTATCCGCATCTTTTTGCATAAACGGCCAGTAATACCCTTGCGTCTTCACTTTCAGTGCGAGTAATCATCTTCCACTATGATTTCCCGCATCCCCATAATGAATATCCGTGAGAATACGTTGTCCTTCTTTTTGTAACAAACACCGAAGTAACGGTCCCAAAAATAACCTGCGACACAAAAATTTATCCCGCAATTGATAATTTGCGGATTTTGATTGCATTTTTCTCGCCTCTTTAGTGTCTGCGAGAAATATCCCACTTTGTAAGTATTGATGTATTGAGATCCTCCAATCTTCTTCAGATGATTCATTTTCTGGTTTTTGTGGAAAATTTGCATCATCTTTAATGGCTGCATCTTCAATATCTTCATCTACTTCCCCTTCCATGTTTTCGACTACCCATAACTTAATTGATGGCTCATAGATTCGCCCAATTTTGACTAGTGACATATTTTGATCTTTTATCATTGAAGAAATGAATGCTAATGCATCAGCATGGCGATTTTTCTCTCTGGGTAAATATCGAAAAATTATATTTGGAATTTGGGATGCCAATTTTTGAACAAGATTCTTGTATGCTATCAAGTCTTCATCAAGCTCTTGATATTTCAACTCAACCTGTCGTATTATCAATTGCGAATCACTTGTGAGCCGTATATCACTTATTCCCAATTCAATGATGAGCCGAAGGGCATGAACCACAACTTCATATTTTATTAAAATATTTGTGTGTTCACCGAATTCAAGACGAAATGCATGTACCATCCGATCTCCTGTAGGGGTTGCAATCACAATTCCGATTCCCGCTCCTTCTTTATTTCGTGCCCAATCAACAAATACTTCCCATCTGTGGGAATTTACAGAACTCAGAATATCTTGGGAATCATCGTCTTCTATTCCCGGCAAACCTTGGATTTCAAAATCATCATCCAATGGTAAGTCCGCAAGGAAATCTGCCAAGACTTGTGATTTTTGTGCAGTTTGTATTTCAAACATAATATGGAATTGTTCCAATTGTGCATTCCATTTTGCTATTCTCCCTACTTTTCCCGCATTCTTTAGTATGGACTCTAACGGAGCCTTACTTGGTACCCGCACATAATGTGTTAGAAAATATGTGCGCAATTTCTGTGTGGCAAAACCAGTGTTAATATCAATTGTTCAATTTTGGTGTAATTCCTTTCTGTAAGATTGAGAGTTTTACTGATGTAGTACACTGGTTTCTCTATTTTCTCATTTGTTCGTACTAATACCGCACTTACAGCATCTTCTGTTGCAGCTATGTACAAGGCCAGCACCTCTCCAGGCATCGATGTTTTGAAAGGCTTTTTCACAATTTTCATTTCATACAAATTTGCTTTTGTTCTTCAGTGTGTCAAAAAATGGTTTGCATCTGTCTGATGATCTAGCAATGAATCTGTTAAGTGCTTCTAAACATCCATTTAATTTTTGTACTTCCTTTACATTCCTTGGAGATGGCATAATAACAATCGCTTGTATTTTTGCTGGATCAACTTCAATCCCCTTTTTTATGACCAAGTAACCCAAGAACTTTCCGGATGTGACTCCAAAAATGCATTTATCTGGATTAACTTTCATTTTATATTTGCGTAGAGCTTCAAATATTTCTCTCAAATCTTGTAAATGATCCTTTAAAGTTTACTTTTTATTGACATATCATCTACATAGACTTCCAAGGTGCGGCCTATCCATGGTTTAAAGATTGCATCTACCAATCGCCGATAAGTTGCTCCCGCATTCCTTAGCCCAAATGGCATTCTAGTATAGCAGTACAAACCGCGCAGGGTAAAAAATGCAGTATGTTCTTGATCCTCTTCAGCTAAAGCAATTTGATTATACCCTGACTGTCCATCCATGAATGATAAAGCCTCATGTCCTTCAACTGCATCTATTAGTTGATCAATGCTAGGAAGCGGATAACTGTTTTTAGGGCATGACTTGTTCAAATTGGTGAAATCTATACAAATCCTTACTCCTCAATTCTTCTTTGGTACAATTACCATGTTGGATATCCAGGTTGGGTAACGCACCTCTCGAATAAATCCCGCATCCATGAGCTTCTTTAATTCTTTTTCAACTGATAAATGATACTCGGGGGCCACTTTGCGTATACGCTGCCGAAATGGTGTAGTGCCTGGATGTATATGTAATTCATGATGAACGATACTTGGATCAATGCATGGCATATCCTCAATTTTCCATACAAAAACATCCACATAATCTCTAAGTAGAGTGACCAAATCATGTTCCCTTTCTGATTCCATTAATGTTCCAATCTTGATTATTTTCGGAGCATCTTCCGTTCCTATATTGACATTCTTGGTTTCTTCAACTGCTGAGTAAGTTGATTTGGGAACTCCTAAAAATGTGGGAGCTCCCTTTAAATGATATTCTGGAATACTGCCCCTTTCTTTAATTTTTGGTATGTTCCCTTATGATTGAGTGTTTTCATTTGTTTCATTCACCGATCTTTTACCCGTAGTCTCAATCGAATATTGACTTATTGCTTCTTCTTTTGCTTTAATTTTTTGTTCTTTCTTTCTCTCTTGCTATTGTTGAATCCGTTCCTCATTCATGTGTGTCTCTGCGAGGATGCAAGATCTTGCAACGTCTTGATCTTCCTTTATTTCCATTTCTCCTTGTGGTGTTGGGAATCGTAAATATTGGTGATAAGTTGCGGTCACTCCTTTCAACTGATGAACCCAATGTCTGTTGATGATTGCATTATATGGGGATGGTGCCTCTACTACACTAAATTTGGTTAAAATATTTATTGGTCCCACCATGACTTCAAGTAAGATCTCTCTTTTTGGCTTTGATGCTATCCCATTAAATCCATAAATAGTGTAACAAGAGGGTGTGAGTTGATCGTCCTTTAGTCCCATTTTTTGGAATGTATCATAAAATAACACATTAAGTGAACTTCCCCCATCCATAAGGATCTTCTTTACATTCCATCCAGACACTGGTAAAGTGAGCACCAACGGATCATTATGTGTTTCAATTTCTTGATCAACTTCGTCCGCTGAAAAAGTTAATGGGGAAGCCATCCATTCCTCCCATGTTTCTGTGATTCTTCCCGCAACTTTGAAAACTTCATGTCTGTGAACTCTTTTATGCAACTTCTTATCAATAGCTGCGTTCATAGATGATTGACTTGACTCGGTATAGGAAATAATATTGATGGTTCGGCTATTCTGTGGAATATTTACAGTTTTTCTCATGTTGAGCCTTGGTGGAGGATTGGGTAAATATAAAAATTCTTTCAGCTCTCCCGCATCAATTAATTTTTGGACTTGCAATTTTAAATTCTTGCATCTGCTTGTGGGACGGCCATGAAAGCAATGATATTCACAATAGTCTTTTGAATTTTGTGTGTGTGGTGGTTGATTTCCTTTCACCCACGGCCATTCAAAATCTTGCTTGTTCTTAATTGCATTTAGAATTTGTGAGTATGGGGTGTTGAGTTTGGTAAAAACTCGATCCTTAAATTGGTGGTTGAATTTTGTTTCTTCATATGCCCTTCCTCATTTAAATTCAATATAAGGATTTTCACCTGCAACCCGCTTTCCAGAACTTGTTGATGGTTCCACAAAATTTGCTATGTTGGCAACTCTCTGATGTTGGAAATTATTCTTGGATGTTGTTTTTGAATATCTTGTAACCTTGCATATTTTTCAATAATTTTCCTTAGATCACCTTCAGTTTTTGGATCATTTCCATGAATATCTACAAATAGAGGGCTCATGCGGTTTCCTATTCCCCATTTGTAGCAATTGATAGAAGTTTCCGAACTTACATTACCTATTGCTTGACATATGGCCCGCCATCGATCTGTGTAGTCTCGGATAGTTTCATCTGTCCAAGATGCAAGGGCAAATAACTTGTCCATCCCAGCGTTTACGGGTTTATTGTACATGTACGTCTCTAAGAATTTACGGGTCAATTGTGCGTACGAATGTATTGACCCTTCAGGTAGATTATCGTACCATGTTAATGCTGACCCTTTCAAACTTGAGGGAAAATATCGGCACATAATAGTATCATTTTGTTCCCAACGGGTCATATTGCGGTTATAGTATTTTAAGTGAGCCGATGGATCCTTTGTCCCATCATAACATTCAAAGATGGGGAGGTTGCATTTGTGCGGGATAGACGCATGTGCAAGGTGCGGTGCCAATGGTGTTCTACTGGCCTCTTTTATCACTTCTTCAAGTCGTCATCCCTCTTGTTTGTTTCTCAAAGTTTTTATTTCTTCTCTCATGTCTTCCAAGTCCTCGAAATATTTATTCCATCTATTATTCTGCGGCTCTGAATCATCAAAATCTAGTCTTTCAGGCTCATACCGCTTATTTATCTTGTTTTGCTTTGAATGAAAATATGTCTAATGTGCGGGTTCCACTATCATCACCATTTGATGTTTATTGATCCTTGCTTTACTTTTTGCAGAATTATTTGAGCTTACTTCTTGCCCTTGTATCCTGGTAATAGATGCTTCTGCATCCTGTTGGGCCTTATTTCTAAGCATCTGATTTTCTTGGGTTAAGAGAGCAATTGTTTCTGCATAAGTTTTTTGTGCCTTACGCATTTTATTTAATTATTCAAATAGTTGATTAATGGGGTCAACCCTGTTTTGTGATATTTCCTCATGTGGTTGGTTAATTGATTGATTTACTGGGATGTTTGCTGGGCATCCAAAGGTTGCGGTCCCTGGGACTCCTCTACTATTTCTCTTTCTGGAAGAGTCTCCATTGTTTGATTTCCCAGATTTCTTATATCAACATCTTGTTCTTGTACGGATTTATTTGCAATTATCTCCATTTATGTAATTTCTTTTTGGAATATTATAACGTCTTCTTTGTTCAATCTAGTGTTGTTGTAGAAGTTTCTTTTTGATGTTCTAACAAGAGTTCAGATAATGAGATATGTTTTTCATAAAATTTTAACATCCGGAATATATATATATATATATATATATATATATGTAACAATTTGACTGATAGAAAACATCTATCTCTAATTAAAGTTTGATATATCACATATAAGCTAGAAAAATTTCCAATTTAATTCAGTTTTTATAGGTTCTTCAAATCATTTGTTGCAAACTAATCAAAAGCAAGTTCAGAAATTCAGTTCAAAACTTACTTTTCTGTTTTGACGAGAATCAAAACTAGGTAATTGCAATACAAATTTAATTCATACAATCAATTGAATCAGAGACACATGAATTTAATAGTTTCAAGCCTAATTCTTTTACAAAAATTGTTAAAAAACATAATATTTTGGTGGAACTTTATGAGCAAAATTTTCAAACCCATGGTTAAGAGAGCATCTAAGTTAATTGGTAATATTAATATAAATAAGAGGTATCAATTAAAGAAATATTGTGTATAAACGTAACAGTTAAATCTATACAAATATCAGTTAAAAAGTTTGGAGAAAAAACATGTGTAAAATTTTGAAATATCACTTAAAGAGAAAAGAACTCCTGATTAAAGATATTAAAACAAGGGGTTTTATAAGATAACAAAAATTCAAAATTTCTAAAATGAAGATTTGGAAAGGTAGAATAAATTCTTTTACCTATCCCTGTTTCTAGCGCCAAATTGTGGTTACCAAAAATCTGATCTTTGGATCACAACCATCAAAGTCAGAAACATAGTCAAATCAAATTTCATATAATGAAAACGAAACATATTAAAAATTTGAACAAGAAATTGAAACAGGAATCAACACAATTATTTAACGTGGTTCGACAATCAGATTGTGTACATCCATGGGTGATAAAGATTTGGATGATTTTTATTCATGTTTGTATGTTACATAAGGATCAAACACAATTTGCATCAAGTAAAATTTATGAAAGAATTAATGAACTAGCAGTATAATTAATTAACACAAGTCTCATACCTAAACTCTTTGCTCTGATCCTATTCTTTTTCCCAAATTTTCTAGTCCCCTCTTTTTGTTTTATAGTTTGGTATTTATAGCGAATATCATTGGTCACTCCAATCTAACTTTCCACATATTAGTTCTTATCCAAACTTTGGAACGATGCTTATCCTGCAAGACTTATTTGTATTTCCCGCAAGACTTGATATGCATACTTCTTATTTCCCTAAGTTTCTCGCTTGGTATCCCACACCTCTTCTGGGATTTGTACTCAAGTTTTTGTTTTTGGATTTGGATGAACGTTGTGGTCTTATTAGAATTATGGCATGTCTAACATGTGGACATTGAAAGTGACTTGTCATGCTTTAGTTTTTTTTGTTCCGCAACTTGTACAACTGAGACGTGTCCATCATGCATCGATGTTTGTCAGATCCCTTTATTGTGTCAGGCTTTCCCGTAACTTGTGTGTCAGTCATGCAACGAAGCTATCTGTTTCGTACAGTGTGCCATGCTTTCCCGCAGCTTGCGTGTCGATCATGCAACGATGTTGTTTGTTTCAGATGTCTGTTTCAGTACTTATCAAAAAGCTTTATTTCAGTGTTTCTCGTTCCATCATATTCTGATACTCTTTCCATAGTATTTGAACACGTGGTGTTAGGGAATTTATACCCTCACATATATGTAGTATATATAATATTTGTTTGAGTATGTGATAAACATACCATGTTGACCATCAAGTAGATTGCTAGCATCTGAATTAAAAACATGATCGATGTGTGAGAAAAAGGCTGCTTTACTTGTTTTAATTTTTTATCCCTCATCTGAAAGTATTAAGTGGGAGAGGGATTAGGTCGTATCCCTCGGCTTACGATTGACAATCTATGGATATGACTATGTACTCAATTCCCTTAGGAATGGATACTTTAGTCGGATATCGGCATGGATCACCATACGGTCACAACTTGGACAGACAAATTGGTATAGATTTCCCTTAGGAAACTATCCTAATTTTTTTTGTATTCTAAGTCAAGTTAATGGGTAACACTTAACTGAAATATATGTGATAATGTTTCCATAGGAACAAGTAGTCATTATTTATTCAGAAGCCAAATACGATCAGAATATTTGATTTGATTTTGCAGGAGATGTTAGACAAATTTTCTCAAATTGAATGAGATTCACTTGATGAATTTATATGTACACTTATTCCTTAAAATGGGTTGATGTATACATTGATTATGATTCTGAATTTGTTATGACTTGAAGGTGTTATAATGAATAAAAGATTTTGTTTAAATTCTGAAAATGTTTGTACCTCACTGTACGTTTTTTATTGCTACTTGAATGGATGTCGAATGTCAACATTTTGCATAACTTATTGAGAGAGAATCAGTTAACTGGTCCTAACTATGTGGATTGGAAAAAGAACTTGAACATTTGTTTGATTGCATATGATTACAAGTTTGCTATTGTTGGGGAAAAACCTGAAATTCCTGATGGGAATGCTTTTCAAGAAGAGAAAGATGGCATTGCTAAGTAGACAAATGCTAATGATATGTCTGATAGAAACATATTTGTGTCTAATTTGATTTCACTTCTCTATTTTTGTTAGTCCTTATTTTGTACTAATATTGTCTTTTCATTGTGTTTGTAGATATTTTTGAGAAATAAATAATCGTGAAAAATTGGTTGAAAAAGTGATAAAGGAGCCCTCTTTTTGGATACGGGCATCCCCAGCGGATAAAGGCACCCATCAGATGGTTCAGGGCACCCACCTTGTTTGAATTTGAATTCAAAAATTGGCGGGAATTTGATCGGTGAAAATCAGTTAAGTTTACGTGAAAAAAAATCAGTTATTCTCAGCTTGATCCGATTCGATTTTTTATAATAAAATCCATCTCCTTACCATTTCGAGAGATTATCAAGATACAAAAATGGAAACATAATCAAGGAGATTTGATTAAATCAGTTAGAGAAAATCACCGAGAGTATAAAAGAATAAGTAGCCGAGAATAATCATTCATTAAAAGGATATTGGAAGATTTGAGGTGTTTGGTTATAAATAGGAGATCAGACAAAGGATAAGGGGGCTGGCAGAGGCCAGAAGCTCGAGAAAAAGATCCAGAAGAATCTATTGTTGTTGCTGCTAAAGAATACGAAGAACAGAGGATACGGTAACGGTTTCTTCAACCTCTCTGCCATTCTTCATCCATTTGCAACGGATATCTTTGTCTTTGCAACGGTTTCTTCAACGCATCTGCAACGGTTTCTTCAACGCATCTGCAACTTTTATCTTCAAGCTCTATTGCAACAGTTAATCTGTAACGTCCATAAAACATTGCAGATTTCCTATTACATTACTTTTAGCTTATTTTCATCTTTCAACCACTTTTTGAGCTATATACCAATCTTTTGAGGTTATTTTGAGCAAGATGAGGTAAACCCCATCATTGAGGCAAGGAGGAAGCCATTTTTCCATGATTAATTGGTAACTTTTAATAATTGTTTTATGACTTTTGCATTAATTTTTAATCGAAATTACGATTTTTCTTAATTGATTGTGATTTTATTTGATGGTTTATGCTGGGACCTAGAGCTTTCGATGAGCCATGCTTGTGATTTACAATTGATATTTTAAAAATCTACCTTTGGAAAAAAAAAACTAGATTCACTTATTTGAGCTAGAATTGTGTAGAATTATTATTTTTGGAACCGATTAAAGGTGGTTAATGGTGAAATCCATAACCTCATTATTTGTGAATATTATTTTCATCTTTTGTGTATACTTTCTAGTTTTAAATTAGTTTATTAAATCTAAAATCAATTTTACAAGTTCGAGAGTTTGAAACCCTTTCTTACCACAACTACAAAACAACATCAGTTTTTGGCGCCGCCGACGCAAACTTGTTTTTGGATTTGTTTTTAGTTTTTTTTAGGTTAATTAGTTTAGTTAGATTTTTATTTTATTCTTTAGTTTTTTGTTCTATTTTACGTTTTTGGGTATCTTTCTTTGTATTACAGGTTTTGGATCAAAAAGAAATTGAAGCCAAAAATTATATTTATTGATTAAAGACTTGGAGTCAAAGATAAATCGAAAATAACGGCAAAAGAAGACAAGATTTTTTTATTTTTTTTTATTTTTTTTTCTTTTTAGAAAATTATATTAGGAAATTCTAATTATTTTGTAATTATTTTAGGTATTTTTCTGAATTTTTCTTATTTTTGGACTTTGGACTTTGAACTTTTGGATATTATTATTATTTTAAACCCTACAGAAGGGTAATTAAATATAAACTGCATAGGGAAGGATGACAATTACGATATTTTCTCTGCCCCTCGGGTTCGTACAATGACATAGGAGTCGGTTGCCTGAGTCGACTTCAACGGTTCTTTGCCCGTCTGGAACGGGAGGTAAGACTCTAACCACCCACGAATCCCCTGTCAGTGGGTTTTCTGTATTCCTTCGTAATGCATATAGGTTGAGGACTTGAATAACGAATTTACTTTTATAGTAAAGGGCAAGGACATGCCATATAAGATAAGGACTCAGATTTCATCACCGTTTCCTTCTTGCCTGCCTTATGAACACATTATCTACGCGAACCTAAGCCTAAAATTTGACTAGAAAGAGACCTATAGGGTAAAGAGCTTATTGGAAAGTCATTCAAAAGGACTGTATTGGTTACTTTGTTATCCTAACTCAAAGTTCAGGAAGACTATTTTAAGTAGATTCGAGCCGCCTTGTAATCCAAGGAAACGTTGCCAAAGAGGCAGGGTTATCAAAGCTCCTTAGAGGTTATCCTGTTTCTATTCGACTTAATCTAAATCGGATCGTTCTAACAGATTTGCTAAAACTGTAACTAGTTGCCTTTTGGAAGAATAGAAACTGGTCTAGAAAAAATCTAAGTGGAGCCATCATGCTTTTTGTTTGCTAGATTCAGTAGGTTTGATTTGGTTGAGTCGGCCTTGTTTGTGTATGTTTAGAAACCCCTTCCCGTTAGGATTTATTTTCTTAAATTTTTTGTAAATATATTAGGAAGTTTTTGTTAGAAAATATCGAACTGGTATTATGAGGACCAATACAATGAATATCCGACTGAATTTTAAAATAGACATTATCCGTACTATCAACATGGTGTGGATAGTAATCGGGACCACCACCAACCTTTTGGAGGTTATTGCTCATACCAGGGTGATCCCAATTACTATTCATATACACACCCGTCTTATGAACATGAAAATGAGCAAAATCGAGTTCTTTGTCTTGGAGGGATGCCCTAAAGCAGATGCGACCTAGTACTCCTTATAATGAACCTATTATGCCTCTAGAAGAATTATTGAAGCAGTTGCAATCTAATACTCATCATGAACATATTATGCCTCTAGAAGAATCACTCAAGAAGTTATCTGAGATGACACATAGATTTGAATTAAGTGTGAGAGGAACAATTAGTAGTCCAACTTTTTCTCCAGAAGAATCACACGAGCAGTTGCGATCTAGTACTCCTTATGATCCATTTGTTTCTCTAGAGAATTCCATCAAGGAGTTGACTGAGGATACAAGAAGATTCATATTAAGATGGGGGGGAACAATTAGTAGTCCAACTCTTTCTCTAGACGAATCCCTCAAGCAGTTGACTAACAATACAAATAAGTTTACACTAAGTGTGAATGAAAGTCCTGCAAAGAATAATATTGCTCAAAATGATCTTAATTTCTAATATAGTGCTACCCTTGATAATTATTCACCTAGTCCAGATGACAAGGATATAATTGGTAACACTACTTATTTAGATGATGAGGATAGTATTGGTGTAGAACTTGAAATATACACGAAGAGTGATCAAGAAATTGTCACTTCAATTTTGCTTCATGATGATAGTGTTATTTCTGGTTCAAATCCATATAATTTTAATGATTATTCACCTATTCAAAAGGAATAGGATTTGACTAGAGATACCACTGTTTTAGACGATGTAGAATTTTCTTGTTTTGAAGCCGATAATGGTTTAGAAGAATGTGTTTGTTCTAAGACTAGTGATTTAGAGTCTAACGATTCGAAGACAATAGTCTCTGACGAAGATGATGGACTCTTAGAGAATTTTAATGTGATAGAGGATGATTTTGATTCAGGTTGATATAATAGTTTCCCCAGTGGTTGTCCTAGACACCCAACCTTTTCAGGTCCCAGAGGTTGAAATACCAGTGATCTTAGGTCGTCCCTTTTTATCTACATATAATGTCGTCATCAATTATGGAAATGGAATAACTAAATTTTCTTTTGGTAACATGACTATTGAACTGAATCTGTTTAGTATGAGTAGACAACCTTCTTGTGAGATCTATGATTTAGAAGAAGTGAACATAACTAGTACTTCAGTTCAGAAATCTTTGCCAAACACTTTGTTAGAAAACCCATTAGAGAAATGCCTAGCCCACTTTGGGTTTGATGTTGACGATGATAGTCT
Source organism: Papaver californicum (assembly GCA_023531435.1). Lineage (NCBI taxonomy): Eukaryota > Viridiplantae > Streptophyta > Magnoliopsida > Ranunculales > Papaveraceae > Papaver > Papaver californicum. The sequence continues at coordinate 1,995,705 of JAJJMC010025839.1, forward strand.
TATTGATGGGGTGAATACTTTGTTAGATTCTGCACCTTTGATGGACACTTATAATATATGGAAAGTTAAGTTTGAACTTCTACCAGTTTATAAGTCTACCTTATTTCCTTCTATAGAGGAAGATGAGTGTAGTTCTGACCTTAAGGACCCTAGAACCCAACCAACAATTTTTAGTCCATATGAGAATAATTTCCACCATAAGTTTGGGGGTACCGATGATTCTTATGATTGTCAAGTATCCCTGCTTAAAATCCCTCACTTGGGGATTGACATTTGCACCTCTACCAGTTTACAAGATCATCTTCAAACTAGATTTCCTGAGCCTAGTGATGTCCAGAAAGAAGTTCAGTTGTTAGAAACCCATCATATGGTCGATGTGGTTCACCTAGGAAATAATACCAAGATTGACTTTGTTTTCCCACCAAAATAGTTTCTTCAATATGTGGGAACGTTTGAATTTCAAATGTGTCAGTTATTAAGTTTTGAGAATAAGCCTAATTACTTTATGAGATTAGAGTCGACACATTTGCTTAAGAATGACCATTATTTTCATAGTAGTCAATTGTGTGGATCAAATCTGATTGACTTTGAGGATCCACAATTATACAGGTTATTATTATGTGCCTTAAATTTATTATTTGAGTTTTTACAGACTCTACAACCTGATCCTCCAGATCCTTCCAATGAGGAAATCCATCCTATGAAAATATTTTATCTAGACCCTTTCATAGAGCCCGAACCTGAACCTCAACTAGATGTAATTGTCTTAAACAAGACACTAGATAGGGATAAGGTTGTACTCTATTTGTTCACTTTCTGGTCCTGTTGCAGTTTTTTTCTATTTAGGATAACATTATTTTATTCAGATAACCCACTTGTTCCGACTATTGCTATATGATTTTATAAGGTGCCTAGTTCTTTCCAAATTCTGGCTGAAGACTTCAAACTTAACACTTCTTGGGAGGTAACCCATGCTCATGTGACACGGTAATATGTTCCCTTAACTCATTTCCTTCGATGGGTAACAGTTTCTCCTTGTTCATGCTTTTAATCATTCATCTTTACAACATTGAGGACAATGTTAGATTTAAGTTTGGGGGTAAGGGAGAAACTTTTAGTGAAATACGAAACTCATAAGTCTAAAAACTTGTGAAAAATTCAGGATGACACTAACCATTATAGGTAGATGGAAACTTAGCTATTTTTCTATAGGAATTGGTGTACCCAGCTAAATGGTCTATTCATAAAAGGATGCCTAGCTCGGGTGTTAGAAATAACATGATAGTTGTCACCATATCTCGGAGTTTATCTCGACCATATCTCGGAGTTTATCTCGACCATATCACCTTCTGTTTTTATTTTTGTAATTTTTTGTGTTTCTCTATGCGATTTGGTGGGGCACCAGTATCGAACTGTTATCACCGCCAGGATGAAGTAGTGTGTTTGAGATCAAGCCCCATTATTGTATTATTCAGACCATTTTTTTTAAAAAAAACGACAACAACTAGTATTGACACTTTGCATAGCAATATATGTGTGTTATCCTTGTCTCCGTCGCCTAAGCAAGCATGGAACGCATGATTAATGAGAACTATCATGTTAGATGCTGATAAGGAGCATGTGCTTGGATTCATTTGATCCAATCATGTTGACAGTACATTTAAAAATAATAAATAATAATTTTATTTTTAATAAATCGACCGTTGAACCCTTGTATATACTAGCTGAGTCGATATTAGTATAAAGAGTAAGACTAGTGGGAGCATATCTCAATCTATTAAGATTCATCTTGGCACTGACCTTCAGACAGATATGGGAAACACCGTTCACCTCAGTCAACATGCGCGAACTTCATTTTGTCCACATCCATCTTCTAAATCTTTTCATGTGATTGTACTTTGATAGATTCTGAGTATTGTGGTTGAACGACTATCTAAGTAGAGTTTTGGATTCTTGAATGAATTTTAGTATGCTGAGTGCAAACTCGTGTACAACAATTGGACTCATATAGGATAATGATCCCCATAGCCGAAGAATTTAGTATGCCAACTAAATAGTTTGTTTAGTGTTTACCCTCAAACGTTCACAAGTAGCTAAAATTTGAAGTAAAAGGTTTTATGGGTACACCTGTTGTAAAAACCCTCACGAGACTAAAACTCGTCCACTAGGGACACCTAGGGGTTTAAAGTCTTATTTTACACGCTAAGTGCAATCGTGATGCCTGCGAAAGTGAGTTAGGATTTATTTTTATTTTCTAGATTAGATTTGCTCGAGGACTAGCAAATAATAAGTTGGGGGTATTTAATAGACACATATTTGTGTCTAATTTGATCTCACTTCTCTATTCTTGTTAGTCCTTATTTTGTACTAATATTGTATTTTCATTTTGTTTATAGGTATTTTTGAGAAATAAATAATCGTGAAAAATTGGCTGAAAAAGTGATAAAGGCACCAATCAGATGGTTCATGGCACCCACCTTGTTTAAATTTGAATTCAGAAGTTGGCGGGAATTTAATCTTCTCAAATCTGCGAAGTTTTCAAGCGAATATTTTGCGGATTGTTAAGAGTATTTTGAGGAGATAAGACAACATATGCTAATAAGAGTTTACACGATTTGAAAACACTAGAGAATCTCGGTGAAAATCAGTTAAGTTTACGTGAAAATAAAAAGTAAAAAAAAAAGTTATTCTCGGCTTGATCTGATTCGATTCTTTGTAATAAAATCAATCTCCTTACCATTTCGAGATATTATCAAGATAGAAAAATGAAAACGGAATCAAGGAGATTTGATTAAATCAGTTCGAGAAAATCACCGAGAGTATAAAAGAATAAATAACCGAGAATATTCATTCATTAAAAGGATATGTGGGATTTGAGGTGTTTGGTTATAAATAAGAGATCAGACAAAGGACAAGAGGGGCTGGCAGAGGCCAGAAGCTCGAGAAAAAGATATAGAAGAATTTGTTGTTGCTGCTGCTGAAAAACACGAAGAATAGAGGATACGGTAACGGTTTCTTTAACCATTTGCAACGTATATCTTCGTCTTTGTTATATTTATCTTCAACTGCAACGGTTTCCTCAACACATCTGCAACGGATATCTTAGCATCTGCAACGTTTATCCTCAAGCTCTATTGCAACAATTAATTTGTAACGTCCATAAAACGTTGCAGATTTCATGTTATATTACTTTTAGCTTCTTTTCATCTTTCAAGCACTTTTTGAGCTATGTACCAATCTTTTGAGGTTGTTTTGAGCAAGATGAGATAAACCCCATCGCTGAGGCAAAGAGGAAGCCATTTTCCCATGATTAATTGTAACTTTTATATAATTCTTTTATGACTTTTGTATTTATTTTTAATTGAAATTACGATTTTTCTTAATTGATTGTGATTTTATTTGATGGTTTATGTTGGGACCTAGAGCTTTTGATGAGCCATGCTTATAATTTACAATTGATATTTTAAAAATCTACCTTTGGCAAAAAAAACTAGAGTCACTTATTTGAGCTAGAATTGTGTAGAATTATTATTTTTGGAACCAATTAAAGGTGGTTAATGGTGAAATCCATAACCTCAGTATTTGTGAATATTATTTTCATCTTTTGTGTATATTTTCTAGTTTCAAAATAGTTTATTAAATCTAAAATCAATTTCACAAGTTCGGGAGTTTGAAACCCTTTCTTACTGCAACTACAAAGCCACATCAATGTCCAAGTGCTATATCATGGGGTCTATGAGCAATGTGTTGCAATTCACTTATGAAGGTTATGAGTTTGCTGCTGACATTTTGGAAATCCCCAAAGACATGTTTGCGTAACATAGCCGTCCTACAAAAACTAAAGCAACCAAAAATCTTATGAACACAAAAATGGTGGATGGGACTCCATTTCGGGATCATGTATTGTGCATGATGTCTCTTTTCAATGAACTGGATGTTCTAGGATCAACCATGAACGCTGATATGAAAGTAGATATTGTCCTCAATTCTCTCCCTTCTTCGTTTGCAAATTTTAAGCTTAATTTTAATATGAACAAAATGGAAATGGCTCTCCCTGAGCTACTCCAAGAGTTGCAAACGGCTGAGGGAATAATTAAGGAACAAAAGGCTACTGGTACACTTCATATTGGGGAGTCTTTTTCTGGTCCATCTGAGGGAAAGAGAAAGAAGAAGAAGTTTAACAAGAAGGTTCATAAGCAACCAGCAACAACTAATGCTCTTGGAGTCAAGAAAGGAAAAGATGATACACCTAAAGGAAATGTTTCCACTGCTAGAAACCAGGGCACTGGAAACGTAACTGCAAGAATTATCTAGCAAAGAAGAAGACCACAAGTAATTCTGAATCCTTAGTTGGCGAAGCAAATGTTGCTGCTAATATACCAAATTCTTGGTGTGTTGATTCTGGGGCCACTAATCATGTATGCAATTCTTTCCAGGGGTTCTAGATAACCAGGCACCTAAGTGAAGGGGAAATATACCTAAACCTTGGTTCGGAAGCAAGAGTTGCTGCCAAAGCTATCGGACAAGTCCGACTTCTTTCTAGTTTTAATTCTAGTAGTAGGAATAAAAGTTTGGTACTTAAAGATTATTTATATGTACCAGATCTTAGGAGGAACTTAATTTCTGTTTTTTATTAGTTAAAGACGGTTTGAAAGTTAAATTTGATTCCACCAAGGTTTTGATAATTAAAGGCAGTTTAATTATATTTTCTGGTTTACTATCAAAAGGTTTATATCTTTTATCTCCTATTATACTTTGCATTTACAATAAGGAAATAATTGTATCTTCTTCCTCAAATAAGAGGAAGTCTCCTACTGTTAATTCTACTTATTTATGGCATCTCAGACTTGGTCATATTAATCTTAACAAGATCAAGAGATTGGTACAAAGTGGGCCTCTTAGTTCACTAGATATTGAACCATGGTATCTCTGTGAATCATGTTTGGAGGGTAAAATGACCGAGAGATCTTTTAATGGTAAAGGAATTAGAGCTAATGAGATATTAGAATTAATCCATATAGATGTATGTGGTCCCATGAATGTTAAGGAAAGAGGTGGCTTGGATTATTTCATTACGTTTACTGATGATTACTCTAGATTTGGCTATATCTACCTTATGCAACATAAATATGAATCTTTTGAAAAGTTCAAAGAGTATCGGATAGAAGTGGAAAACCAAACGGGTAAAAAGATAAAAGCTATCCGATCATATCGTGGTGGTAAATATCTTTCTAATCTATTTGGAGCATACTTAGTGGAAAATGGGATTGTATCTCAACCTACTGCACCCGGTACTCCATGACAGAACGGTGTAGCTAAGAGGAGAAATAGAACCTTACTAGAAATGGTGAGATTATGGTGAGTTACACAACCTTACCAATTTCTTTCTGGGGATACGTCTTAGAAACTGCAGTATACATTTTGAATTTGGTTACAAGCAAGGTTGTTACTGTGATACCCAAAGAAGTGTGGACTGGTCACAAAACCAAGTCTACGACATATTAGGATATGGGGGTGTCCATCACATGTGCTGAAAAGTAAATCTAGCAAGTTGAATCAAGGTCAGAAGTCTGTTTGTTTGTGGGATATCCAAAGGGAACAAGAGATGGTCTATTTTATAATCCGAGAGAAAAGGTAATTGTTAGCACAAACGCAATTTTTATTGAAGAAGATTATATGATGGATTACAAGCCTCCTAGTAAAGTAATTCTAGAGGAGTTATTCGAAATTGAATCGACAGAAACTAGTGGTAAACAAAGCACACCAAGTCCATTCACAATGAACGATGTGGTTTCCACTTTGTCGATACCAATTTCAGGGGTACCTCACTTTAATAATCCTCATATAATGGAAACAACTAATCATAATGCAATTGGTATACTACAAATTGGTGATAGTACACCAAGTCCAGGTACGTCAACAACACCAATAGTACATCAAGAACTTGAACGTCAAGTTCAAACTGAACTAATACAACCTGTCCTTTCTAATCATGTAGATGCACCATTTGCTCGTCGTAGTGGGAGAATCAAAAAGCCTAACCCAAATTTTTTACATTTGGGAGAAACTTTTGAAGCTATCCCAGATGAATCTGATTCGGATCCAACTACATATGATGAAGCAATGCTGGATAAAGATTCAGAAAAATGGTAAGTAGGTATGGAAGTTGAAATTGCTTCCATGCATTCCAACGGAGTCTGGGTTATTGTAGATCCACCATCTAATGTTAATCCCATTGGATGTAACTGGGTTTGCAAGATGAAAAGAGGTCCTGATGGAAATGTCGAAACTTATAAAGCGAGATTGGTGGCAAAACGGTATACTCAAAAACAAGGAGTTGATTATGAAGATACTTTTTCACCAGTTGTCATGTTCAAATCCATCATGATACTTAGATATTGCTGCTCATTATGACTATGAGATTTAGCAAATGGACGTCAAGACTGCATTTCTTAATGGCAATCTTGAAGAAGAAATATATATGGTCCAACCAGACGGTTTCATAGCTCCCGGTCAAGAGCATATGGTTTGCAAATTGCGTAAGTCCATTTATGGACTTAAGAAGGCTTCTCGGAGCTGGAACATCAGATTTGATCAAGCTGTTAAATCAATTGGCTTTGATCAAAATCCTGAAGAACCATGTGTATACATGAAAATGAATGGAGTTGCGGTAACATTTTTGGTGTTATACGTAGATGAAATCCTGCTCATTAAGAATGATCACTACACCAAATTTAGTGATTAGAAACGGTGAATGGCAGTTGCAAAGTGGGGTCTCAACGGTTCTGCTCTGTTACGAAAGTCGATGTTGTAATTTTTCGCAATGGCTACATTACCGTTGCAAATTTTTAGTTGCAACAATTTTAAACTGTTGCAACGTCAATAGGTCGGAACAGTTTCCAACAGTTTAAAATTGGAATTTCGCAACAAGTTTTTGCAGTTGCGAAATTTTATGCAACATCAAAAAAATAGTGGTTTTGACCTGGTCAAAATCACCAGTTCCCTGTAATATAATCAAGTTTCCCATGTTCATTTGGAAATCAAAATCAAGTTCCATGCATTCTGAAAAACAAGTAAGCATACAATCATTTCCTAAATTACAGTTCTTTTAGAAGTGAGAACATACACATACAATGTCTAAGTGAATGGTTACAAACATAATCTATAAGTAGGAAATTATATACATAATCTGTATGTAGTTCAACCTAGTATACTAGCAGCAACACCTATCTTTCTTAGAAAAAAAGAAATAAATAAAGCAAAAACAACATAACATAACTAAAGGTACTTGTTTTCTGCTCCAAGAATAATACTGCCAACCTTTGCATTTCTATCTGCAACTTCTTTTGCAAATCCCATTAGAAATATGCCTTCTTCAAGCTTGAGAACATCAGTGAAATAACTAAGTACCCCAGGTTCCCGTCCATTCTGATGCCAAAATGGGAGTATCAATCTGAAAGAAAAAGTAGAAGTTAACATCAGTAGTGAATCAAAATCGAGTCCTTCCATCTTTAACCAAAGCAATGTTTACCAATGACATTCATGTACATACAGCAAGTATGTAAAATCTCAATCAACTTGATAAGTTAGTTATCCAAGAGAACAAATTACTCTAGAATAACATTAATGGACTCCGTTAAAACTAAAAACTAAGACTTAACTTAATGAAACTTAATAAAAATATATATAGAGAGTTTGAAAATTATTGATATAGCAATAACAACCTAGCACTAGTCATGCTATGTCAAGTTGCTAATAGTCAATCAAATCACTGTGTAATAAGAATTCGTGACAAGCATGAATTTAAAAAGCTCAACTTATGAGGAGCTTGACAGATAGACAACTTTGAATATGATAACCTACAGGGTCCATAAGTGGCAGATACATCATAAAAGAACCCTTTAGTCATACCTCAACTAACTGACACATAATGTTAAGTACTATGGAAATATTGATAAAAACTGCAACGTCAAAAGTTAACATTTGCTTACTCAAGCATGAAAAGGTCGTGCAACAAATAATCCGTTACTTCAGAGCTTGCGACAACGTGATTCATATAAGTTCAGAACCTTTTCCATCATTGAAGTACTTCGGGCTGTGGTTATTTGAAGTTGTGCCATCTTCCAATAATAATCGATTGATCTAAAAAGTTGAAACAGATAAAGCGTCAGTTAGGAAATGACAAAAATTGAATGAAAACATCCTTATTAAAACTTAGACGTGAGATGACACATGACTCCCATCATTCATTACAGACCAAAATTGAATTCTACTAACAACATAAGCAATTAAAATCAATCAAAAATACCTAAATCTACGAATTGAAACTCCAAATAAGAAAAACTTTTAAATTGAATAAGGATGAATACTAAGAAACCACAGACTCATTTCCTAACTAAAGACAAATAACAACCAAAACAAAGAAAATTGAATATAAAAACATATAAGTGACAATTCAACTGAAAATTAACCATTACCCACATAAAAGATATGAAATCTTAACTATTAGAATAGGTTATGAAACCTGAAACTAAGGAGTCCTTCTTTATACCTTTAGATAATCATAAAGTAAGTGCTCCTTACTAGTGACTACTTTATTCCATTAATAAATCTTCACGTAAAACAGTACCACTGCTTCAGTTCTTCTTAAAGATACATGAATAACTACCACGTACAGAACCACTTCCAATGATTGTATCATGGAACTAAGATACATAAAACAGTAAGAACAAGTTGAACATCACTTACCTCCTCATCAGTAACATCATCAGGTAATCCTGTAACATAAACATGTGTATTGACTTTTAAGCCAAACCAACGTATCATGAGGTTTGTTTGCTTCATGTAAAAGTAAGAACTCAAAGAGGTTGGTACAACTGAAACTTAGAAAATAAGCCATATTACTAATGTTTGCACAACATGGTTTGGGAAACTGATCCTTGTACATTCATTAAATAAAAAATAATACGAGAAAACACGGAAATAATAAAACAACTGCCCCGTAAAATGCATAGTATTCAAAGTCAGTCATCCATATAGACTTACTTGTTATCATTCCTACCCACCAAAGTGGCTTATACAAATAAGAGTATCCACCACTTCTTGCAAACAACAATCAATATCATTAGCTTCTGGGATAACTTGTACCTTATATTGATTATTACAAACAATTGAAAAAGTTTAGAGTAAAAAATATATCATGATATCCAACACTAGGAATATGCTTTGCGGTAATAGAATCTGTTGCTACTATTGTGGTACTAGGAATTCATTGTTGTTTGCTGTAATACAAGTTGTTG
>JAJJMC010025839.1:2005013-2034965 GCA_023531435.1 Papaver californicum
GTTGTTGCTGCAGTTGTTAAAGAGGCTAAGTGCTAACCGATTAGTTAAATTGTACCCTCCAAAGAAGTAGTGGTTAAAAAGGCTAACCATGTGTGCCAATCTCAATATGAACCCAGGAACCAATATTACCAGAATCGCTAAGCACACAAACATGATTATCATTACCTTAGATTTAGGGAGAAGCCTGACAAGGAAATGAATCAGCTCTTGTAGAATCTCTAGAATATCGTCTATCAAGCCTCCTAAAACCATCAAAATACTCAACAACCACATTGGATGACTTCACTATGTATGTTGAAGCTGGTGGAGGTGGCACAAATGTTGTAATTACATGTATGTTTAATGATTTTATTAGTTTTGGCAAAGTTTGCAATTAGAGCACGATCGAAAAATTGTCCTTGAGTGAATAAAGTTTGCATCCCATGTAATTTCAACAAAAAGGTAGGATATTCAAACTTAGATAGTGTTACATGATGTTTCGTGGCTCAGTTAGACAATATACACTGCTGACCATTTCAACTTTATAGATTAGTAAGGAAGGTTAATACACTAATTGTAAACCTTAACTTCAACTAGTAAAAAAACCCCAAATCCAAAACCCAAATTTCATTATCGATTGCCTAACTTAAAATCGAGTAAAAAACCCCAAATTGAAAAACCCTAGTTTAAAGTAGAGTAAAAAAATACCAAATAAGAATAAAAATTGAACATCTAGACCAACAAAGAAAAGAAACAGAGTTGGGTTCCAGAAAATATACCTTTTAGAAGTTCTAGAAGTCTTCTTCTTGTTCATTAATTCCAGAAAAAAAATTGCAACTGAAATTCGCAACAGGGGAAAAGCTGTTACAAAAACTAGTTATTAATCAAGGAAAATGGTGTAGTGGATACAAGTGCATTGTCATCAACTAAGATTTCGCTATCAAATCATTTCAGTATGAAAAATCTAGGGGAAGCCAGCTATGTTCTAGGAATTAAGATTTTAAGGAATCGAAAAACTAGAATGTTAGGTTTATCTCAAGATGCTTATATTGACAAAATAATAGTGCGTTTTTTTATGCAAGAATCAAAGAAGGGATTCAGTCCCTATAGACATGGAGTTCCTATTTCGAAAAATCAATGTCCAAAAGCATCTGAAGAAGAGGAACGGATGAAGATTGTCCATTATGCTTCTGTTGTGGGCAGTCTCATGTATGTCATGTTATGCACTCGACCAGATATTTGCATGCAGTAGGCATGGTTAGCCGATATAAATCTAATCCTGGTCAAGACCATTGGATCACGGTCAAGAATATTATAAAATATCTCAGGCGAACTAGAGATTATGTGTTCGTGTATGGTGGTGAGGATTTAGTACCGATTGGTTATACTGATTCTAATTTTCAATCAGATGTTGACGAAAGGAAGTCAACTTCAGGATGTGTATTTACTCTTGGAGGTGGAGCTATGAGTTGGAGAAGTGTGAAGCAGAAATACATTTCAGACTCTACCACAGAAGCTGAATATGTAACGGCTTATGAAGATGCTAAGGAAGGTGTTTGGCTAAAAAGATTCCTCACGTAACTTATTGTAGTACTAGAAGCAAAGAAACCATTTGTTCTTTACTGTGACAACAGTGGTGCTGTTACAAATTATAAGGATCCAAGAGAGCACCAAAAGGCCAAACACATTGAGAGGAAATATCATCTAATCAGAGATATAGTTAAAAGTGGTGACATCATTGTCTCCAAAATTCCAGGTTCAAGGAATCTAGCTGATCCTTTTACTAAAGTTTTACCTCAAAGGGTTTTTGATTCACATGTTACTAGAATGGGCGTTAAAGCCAATATTGATTGATTGTTTATAATGAAAGTGGGAGATTGTTGGGAATCATGCCCTAAAAACAATTGTATGACATTTTCAAGTAGTTTAATAGATGATTTTTACATATATTATGAGATATATTATTGAATGTATTATTATGTGATTAACTTATATGCAGGGATATGAGTTATCTATTGAGCATAGACTCATAATATAATGAATCAATGTGATGAGATCACATTGATGGGTCTATTAGAGACTCTTCTACTACGTCAATAAACAAAGAGTATTTCTTTATTGTTATTTATAAAGTTCTTAATTTGAGAGTTAATATATACCTTACATGTGTATCATCTTCATCTTGTCTCGTTAAGCAGTGATGTCGTAAACGTTATGCGTGATCAAACATTATGAACGAGATGAATATTTATGATCATACAGTGAGATTACATGATTCAATATGAAGTCCATAAATTATGACATCCCCTCGTACTACAGTAGAATTATTATTATTATAAACTGGTCAGTGATCACTCAAATTGTTTGAGTGATTATTTGATTAATAATGGTTGTCCATCACAAGTAATAGTCGAGGACATAAGACATAAATAATCGTAATGGCACTAACAAGCAAGAGTTGCTATGCCATGGGTTATTTATGGATGTCAAGTACAAAGGAGGAACTATTATGTAGCTATAACAAGGTTAAAGGGTTTTATTAATAAACAAAACATAAATTTGAGGGTTCAATCACAAATTTATAGTGGAGTGATTTATGATTAATTATCGGTTAAACTTATTACGTGAGACGTGGTGGGGTTTTTACCGGTTATTAAGTTAATAAATGTTTAACCTTAAAAGACTTAACCGTTTTATCCTAGTGGGAAAGTGGAGTGAAAACTGCTATATATAGATATGATAGCTTATTTTCTTGTTGCGCCCACACTAGCATTGAAAATATTCTCTCTTCCTTCTGATAAATATGTTAAGACTTTCTAGGTTTAAGAAAACCCAAACAATAAAAGTATTTTTTATAATTAGTATAAGTTTTTGTTTGAAGTTGTATTGAAGAAAACATAGGAGCAGGAAGTCAAAGTTCAAAACTTTTGGTCTTCTCAACTACTGCTAAGAAGGAAAGTTATTCAACCATGTTTTTGTTTTATATGTACGATTATAGTAGATAGATTTTCTAGTTTTAGAAAGAAAAAAATTGAATCAAATCTTCCGCTATGTCTTTGACACGCTTGTTTCCTAACACATATTTATCCCCCAAATAAAAATTCATGGTTCCGTCCCTGTTTCGGGGATAGATTGAACTATGATAAGTTGACGTTTTATAGCGTCACAGGGCGAAGAATTTCAACTCTAAGGGCTTCGTCCTAGAAATTCTTGACTCGTTCACATAAATAATAGTATGTATGATTTTCATCTCTATTTTCAATTTGGCTACGCAAACAAATTGGATTGGTGAAGATTTCTATAGTCAGCCCCAATGACCCCACGAGCAAGAACATGTATTATCATATTAGTCGTGTTTCGCACACAAATACATTTTAAATACGTTGATAATTAGCAGAAGAAAACACAAAATCTTTGATAGAAAAAAAATGTTGGATTTTCCACGTGCAGAACCAGTATTAGTAGGGATCAAAACCGCAGAACTTAGAACTACTCTCAGTTTTCAAAACAATCGAAAAGTTTAAGTGAAAACATTAATATCATCACTTCATTTGCAGTTATGGGGATTATACCTCCTCCTACAACTGATTCAGTTATGATTTACACAGGTTTCTGTTTAGCAGCAGCAACTTTCCTTCTTCTTCTAATCCGAAACCGATCGAACGTTGCATCTTCGACTAGCCGTTTACCACCTGGTCCACCAGGATGGCCGATTCTTGGGAACATCTTGGATCTTGGTATGGCACCTCATGCAAGTTTAGCGAAGTTGCAAATCAAATACGGGCCACTTATTTGGTTGCGTTTAGGTTTCGTTAACACTCTCGTTATTTCTTCGGCCGAAGGCGCCATGGAAATGTTCAAAAACCATGATAATACTTTCTGTAATAGGTACTTGAATGAAGCGCTGAAAATATGTGAGAATTATAATGGTACAATTACACTCGGTCAGTACGGACCGTATTGGCGTATGTTGAGACGTATTTGTACAACCGAGCTTTTCTCTCGGAAACGTATACTGGATACAGCTCCTCTTCGTCGGAGATGTGTTGATAAGCTGATTGCATGGATAGGGGAGGAAGCAAAAGAAACCGGTAACAGTGTGGAGATTGCGCGTTTCGTTTTTGCTACTTCGTTTAATTTGATCGGAAATCTTATGATCACTAAGGATCTTTTAGATCCTAAGTCTACTAAGGGAAATCATTTCTTTGATGTTACTTCTGATTTAGTAGAGCTTGCAGCAAGGCCTAATATAGCCGATTTCTTCCCTACGTTGAGACCCATTGATCCACAGGGTTTGAAGAAGAAAATGGAAAATAAAATGTTGGAAGTTCTTGAAGTTGTTGGTAGTTTTGTTAAGGAACGTAGATGCATGAGTGAAGAAGAACTTAAAAACAAAGACAAAGATTTCTTGGATGTGTTGTTGGAATTCGAAGGGAATGGCAAAGATGAACCAACCAAAATTTCAGACACCAATCTCAATATTTTCATACTCGTGAGTACACGAACTATTAATTATGTGTACTATTGTTTTTTCCGTTATTTATTAGCAGATTTGTTTATTTTTAGCTAGTTAAGTAAGTTTATTTGCTGTGAATCCATGCAGGAATTGTTCATGGGAGCTACAGAGACAACAAACAGTACCGTGGAATGGGCGATGACGGAATTACTCACTAATCCAACAACAATGAAGAAAGTTAGAGACGAAATTACTCAAGTTGTTGGTCATAAAAGGAGTTTCGAAGAGAGTGATATTGATAATCTACCCTATCTTCGAGCAGTGATTAAAGAAACATTGAGGTTGCACCCACCGATTCCATTACTAGTACCTCGTAGCGTGATTAAAGATACCGAATTGATGGGGTATATCATCCCACAAGGAACTCAAGTATTCGTAAATGTTTGGGGACTCGGAAGAGACCCAGCTTACTGGGATGCACCATTGGCATTCAAACCAGAACGTTTCTTAGATTCCAACGTTGATTACCGTGGGCAAAATTTCGAGTTCTTACCATTTGGAGCCGGCCGACGTATTTGTCCTGGGCTTCCTCTAGGTAACCAAATGCTTCACCTTGTGCTAGGATCATTGCTCCAATCTTTTGAATGGTCTCTCGAGGATGGTGTTACTCCTGAAACCTTAGACAAGGGTGATAAAATGGGTATGTCATTGAGGAAGGCATTCTTGTTGAAGGCAGTACCTAAACCTGTATGTCTTTGAGCTTCGCCAAATAGTTTGAAAAGCTAGCTTGAAATGAAGCTAGATGGTCATAATGGCCTAATAAGTTTGTTTATTTACAGTTTTTTTTTTCTTTCTCCCTTAGTCTGTATTTTTTTAGTTTGAAGTTAAATGTTGCAAGTTCTCAAAGTTCGTGACTTGCAATCATGTGTAGCTAGATTGATGATCAATATATATAAATCTTCTATGTATAAGTGCACCTAAATGATGCCTTCTTAGTTCTCACAAAAATCTCCAACTATTGACTAAATTCCACAGTGTTTGACCAAGTTAACAAAGTAAGAGAAAAAATAAAGGTTGAGCACACAACTATTGACTAAATTCTGTCTGTATCTTTGTAAGTTTGTAACCTTACTAATCCTAAAATAAAAGTTAAAATATTTAGCAACAACTGCTTTTATATATATATATATTGATTATCACACAAATGATGTTCATTTTATAAATTCTAGTACGTAATAAGAACCATTCAATAATCTAATGGATTCTTATCGTCTCTTTTTTGGCAATGGTTGAGATAGAAAGCTACATAGTTGCAATAAGATAATATTAACTTTTACATTTGGAACCCTGGTTCGGAGCCGCATGAGTTTAGTTTGAAGGCTATGATACGACAAGAAGAGGTCTTTATGGAGTAAAGGATGGTTACCTTTTATCTAGGTTTTGTTCATAAACGCCAAATACTATTATTTATTTTGGGATATTTGGGATAATTTGATAAGTTTATTGTTGAGAACTTCACATTCATTTTGTTGGTCGAACAGTGAAAAACTTATATCATTGGAACACTAAGAAAGGCTCAAAAAAGGGAAGGAAAAAAAAAAACTAATATAAACTATGGGTAATGGGCTTTTTGTTTTTTAAACCAGTTGATCCTAAATTCGAATGAATTTTTTATTGAACGATTTTTTAAAACCCTTTAGAATTTTAAGGGATTTTTCCTTTTTTATAAGGTCACTATAAAGCAAACTATAGGACCCCTTATCCATATAATTCTAGTAATGGTTAAGATACCCTTATTTAATTGGAAGTAAAATAAATTGATTGTTAGTTATAGATTAGATTTGTTAGGTAAGATAAAATATTTGAGTTAGATTTAGTGTTGGGAAGAAGGAGAAGAAGAAGAAGAGTTTTTGAGAAAAAAAAATTGAAACCTAGGTTTAGTGATTCTAAGTTCAAAATGAGTGATTCTAGTGAAAACTAAGAGGAATTCGAACCTTTAACATGTAGAGTGAACAAAGTATTCGTTAATCTTCACAACGATCCGGTGATGGATGATTTGCTAGATGGTGAATGTTTTTTTTCCCCAAACCCAATTTCAATCTCAACATAACGGATTTTACGAGATAAACGAGAAACACAACGAAGAATATGAAGATTGTAACATTTGTGATACTCAGGTATACTTTTTAATAAGTTTTTGTTGCTTGAATTGGCTCAAATTTGGTGAAAATGTAAACTTTTATGGCTGAGATTCGACTAGGTCGTTCAAAGTTCGGCTAGAAAAATGAAAAACAGGTAGCCGAACTTTGATTTCATGGATTTTCGGACTAAGTTCGGCTACCTAATCGGAGAACTCCTAATGTTCGGCTAGTTTAGGTTGAACCAGTGTAATGTTCGGCCAGTTCGATCCCAAAAAATTTCTAGCCAAACTCTTAGTTAAAACGTAGCGGGAACTTTAAGTAGAATGTTCGACAATTTATGAAAGTTAATTTCCTAGCCGAACTTGAATGTTCGGTTCATACAAGATATATCGACCTAGCCGAACTTATGTGTTCGGTTAAATGTAAAGATGTATTGTCAGCCGAACTTTGTAGAATTTTTTTGTCGCAATTAACATTGTCATATATTTTTGTAGGTTCATAAACATAAGTTAAACATAATATTGTCTAAAAATATAGGTTCATAATAAAATAATAGGTTCATCACTTACTACATATTGTTCAAAATATTTAAAAACACCTAGCAACAACGAAGTACAAAGCAACATATACATTCATAGTTATCAACCAAATCGAGCTCGTCCAATTCTTCCACTCCTTGTTACTCTCGACTTCTTAACACCACTTTTTACTCTTTTCTTCTTTTCCTGAGCCTAATCACCACCTCCCTTCTTGTTATCCTCAGCTTCATTGTAGCGTGGGTTCACGCCTTCAAAGTCGCATTCCCTGAAAAGAGGATCGGATCAAAATCCGGATCATTCTTAATCATATGAAGAATGTCTTCTTCCTCTGATTCAACTTCAATGTAGTTGAGGGGATTGTCAGCACTGTTCCAGGGATTCTCAGGATCGTTCATCATTTCTACCCATTCGTAATAATTCTTCATCATTTCATATATTTCTTCTGGAGTTACTGGTGATGGTAAATTGAGAAGAGGATTTGAACGAGTAGTAGCCTTCTCTTTTTTTTCCCTTTACCTTCTCTCGGAGCCTATATAATAAATTTGTTCCACAAAAATTAAACCACGGCTAATTAATTAACTAATGTAAAAGTTCGGTTAGGAATGTCTATTATCGAATTAATCGAACTAAAAGTTCGGTTAAGAATCAAAATGTTCGTCTAGAATACATCCAAAGATCTCTAAAAATAGTGTAATGTTCGGTTGGAAAAAAAAACATTTGAAACCTGACCGAACATTTTATTCCTATAGTGGGACTAAAAAGTTCGGTTGAAAAGTTATATTATCGATCTAACCGAACTCCAATTTATTTTACTAAATAAAAAAGTTCGGTTCAAAAGTATTGACAAACTAAAAGTTATATTATCGATTTAACTGAACTGTTCTTGGTCTTCATCCTAACAGAAAGTTCGGTTGACAAGATTGGTGATCCTAACCGAACTTTTCACTGCTACTACTTTTTCAACACTAATTTTCACGATTTCAAGTCGAAATAACAATTAAAAAACATATAAAAATGAAGGGGTTTTTCGGGAATTAACTTGTAATATTATTACAGGAAGATTCAACCTTTGGTTCTCTCGTTTGGGTCTCAATTTTGCCTCCAACATCAACAACCGGTTTTTCAATTTGTGGTACAAGTTCTTGAATTACTTCATCAATCAGTTCTTTTACAATTTGTGCAAGACCATGATTCGGTTGAGCCATTGGAATAGACAATAAGATGAGCGATATTGAAGAGATTATAAACGTATGGGAATGAATACTCCAATTAATAAACATATTTTCCAACTTAGGACTACATATCCCACCTTCTACTTCCCAAGAAGAGCCAGTAGCTGAAGATACTGAAACAATTTCAAAGGATTCCCAAGCAGTTCCTGATAGGATTACCTTTGTGCCTAAAGCCCCATATCCATAGTTGTTAGCTCCAACAAAGAAGGAATCAACTTTCAACGAGATAATGGAAATATTTAAGAAGGTGAACATCAACATTCCGTTATTAGAAGCAATTAGGCAAATGCTTGCTTATGCCAAGTTTCTTAAAGATCTTTGTACACGAAAGCGTAATCTTAATGTCCATAAGAAATCCTTTTTAGCTGGTCAAGTAAGTTCAATCCTTCTGAACCAAACACCTCCTAATTATAAATACCATGGTTGTCCCACCATATCTTGTGTGATCGGTAATCACTTGGTTGATAAGGTATTGCTTGACTTAGGAGCTATTGTTAACTTACTCTCATATCATGTATACACCCATCTAGGTCTTAGTAAGTTGAGACCAACCAAAATGACACTACAGTTAGCAGATATGTCTGTCAAAGTCCCTCGTGGTATCATAGCGGATGTTCTTATTGAGGTTAATATGTTCATTTATCCAGTGGATTTTGTTGTTCTAGATATTCAGCCTGTTCAGGACCAGAGTACTCAAACACCGGTGATTTTAGGTCGCCCGTTTTTAGCCACATTTAATGTTGTCATCAACTGTAGAACAATACTTATGAACATATCTTTTGGTAATATGACCATTAGACTAAATGTCTTTAATATTACTAGACAACCTTCTGAGATCAATGAGTTAGAAGAAGTGAATATGATTAACATTTTAATTTAGGGTCATTTATATGAAACTTTCTTTGGTGATTCCTTAAATGAATTTGATGATAGCATTCTCTTAAATCATATATGTGACCATTCTTTAGAAAAAGCTCTCGAGTATTTTTCGGACTCTAGGGACCCTGAAATTCAAGCAATAGTCTTAGGTCTATCTGAGATTAATGATTACCCTAAGTTTAGGGGTAGTGATGATTCTTGTAACCGTCAAGTATCATATTTGAAGTCCCTAACTTGGGACTCAAGCTTTGTGCATCCAAGGTATTACTTGATTTTCTTCATACTCCATAACCAGATCCTCCTGATACTGCCAATGAGGAAATCCAGCTATTAGAGACCCGTCATTCGGCTGAACCTGTTTATCTAGACACTCATATTGAACCTAAATGGGTATCCCAGATAAACCCAATTGTTTTGAAAGAAACCTTAGATAAGGTTCTGCTAGTTTGTTTATTTATCTGATTCAGTATAGGTGTCTTATATTGGTGTCAACTTTATTTGGTATTATTGACCCACAGTTGTTTCGGCTATTGGTATATGATTTTGAAAGGTGATTAGCCATTTTGTGGCATTTGCTGTCTGGTTGAAGACTTTAAACTTAGCACTTCTTGGGAGGTAAACCATTCTCATGCGACACGGTAATATCATTCCTTTACTCTTTTCTTCAATTGGTAATAGTTTCTCCTTGTTCATGTTTTTAATCATTTATTTTTAGAACATTGAGGACAATGTTAGATTTAAGTTTGGGGGTCCGGGAGAAACTTTTAGTGTAACAATAAAACTCCAAAATTTAGAAATTTATGAACAGTTCAGGATGACACTGACCATTCTACGTAGATGGAAACAAACTTCTTGGTTCTAACAGTTGAGGGACCCAGCTAAATGGTCTATTCATAAAAGGACAAAGCTCAGGTGTTAGAAATAACAAGATAGTCGTCACCATATTTCAGAGTCATCACCATATCATGTTCTGTTTTTATTTATGCAATTTTATGTGTTTCTCTAAGTGATTTGGTTGGGAACTAGTATCGCCTTGTTGTCGCCAGGAAAAAGTAGGATGTTTGAGATCAAGCCCCATTATTTTAATTGAACTTGACCCAAAAAAAAACTTATCTCCGTCGCCTAAGAAAGCGTGGAACGCATGATCCCTGGGAACTATCATGTAATCTGCTGACAAGGAGCATGCACTTAGATTCAAAAGGTCTAATCATGTTGTCGGGAAAAAAATAAAAAATAAAAATGAAAATGAAAAAAATAATATTATATATATTCAATAAATCGACCGTTCCGGCTGTTGTATATACCAGCTGAGTTGATACTAGAATTAGGATTCAGGCCAGTGGGTGCATATCTCAATCTATTAGGGTTCATCTTGGCACTAACGATCATACATATATTCTGGAAAACACCGTTCACCTTAGTCAACATGCGCACACTTCTATCTCCATATCCATCTTCTTAATCTATTATATGACTGTGGTTTGTTAGATTCCGAGAATCATGGTCCATTGTACGACTTTCTGAGTAGTGCTTTGTTTTCTTATATATGAATTTTAGTACGCTCGAGTTCAAACTCGTGCACAACAATTGGATTCAAAACATGGTAATTCCTCTCATAGCCAAAGAATTTTGTAGCCAACTAAATAGCATGTTTAGTGTATAACCTTAATCGTTCATAAGTAGCTAGGATTTGGAGTAAAATTTTTTGTGGGTATATCTCTTGTAAACCCTCGCGAGACAGAACTCGTCCACTAGGGCCACCTAGGGGTTCAAAGGCTTGTTGCACATGCTAAGTGCAACCGCGATGCCTGCGACAGTGAGTTAGGATTTTTATTTTCTAGATTAAATTTGCTCGAGGACTAGCAAATAATAAGTTTGGCGGTATTTGATAGACATATTTTTGTGTCTTATTTGCCTCAATTCTTTATATTAATAGTGCTCCATTATGTATTAACTGTATTATTTTATGTGTTTTAGGTATTTTTGGGAAATAAACATTATTGGAAAAAATTGGCTCGGAAGTGTAAACGCACCCGGAATATTACGAAAGGCACCCCTTATTTGGATAAAGGAACCCCAGTACTAAAGGCACTTTCACTTTGGATCAGGGCACCACTTCTTCATTGTATTTCAAACGATAATTTTTTGGCGGGAATATTTTTTTTCTCAAACTGTGAAGATTCTAACACCGTATTTAGGGACATATTAAAGGAGTTAAGGCAATATTTTCTTTCCCAAATTAGGAGTATGACTCGTCCAAAAAATCGAAACCATAAAATTAACCAGATTCATGTGAGAGTTATTCTCTCGGGAAATAACAGATGTAAATAAAATTGTCTTGAGAAACATGGGATTTTGGTCCAGTGTCTTGATTTTATTTCTACACCTCTCCAATACTATTTGGGAAAAACTCAAGCGAGAAGAGAAATAAGACAACATCGAAATTTGAGGTTCAAGGGAAGAAAATAATCTTCGAGATTTTTCTCATTGCAACTAATTGATTCTCAAGGATTTGAGAAGATTGGAGAAGATTTGAGCATTAATTGTTAATGTACTATAAATAAGAAGTCGATTGGAGGATTTAGAGGAGGATGGCTTGGCGAGAAAACGAAAAAAAAAATCAAACAAGAAAAGTTCAGCAAGTTCTAGGGTTCATAGTGAGAAAAGAGGAAGAAGATGAATGAACTGTCACCAAAGCTTTAAACTGTCACTAATTTTTGTTGCCAAAACTTTTGTATTCAACTACTTTTGTAACAACATTAGCAACGGATATCTTCATTCTGCAACATGTTCTTTGTAACACCGAGTCTATAACGCCCATACACCGTTGCAAATTCGTTGCTTTTATTATTTTCTCACTTTTCACCTTTGTAAACACCTTTTGGGCTGTGAATAAATATTTTGAGGGTGTTTTGAACATGAGAAGCTAAATTCCATCTCTGGGACAATAGAGGAAGTCAATATTTCAATAATAAAGTGGTAATTTATATTTAATTAATTTTTACAATTCTTTATGATTATTTGCATTGAATAAAATTGAATATATGATTTTGATTAAATAGTTGTGATTTCTTTTGATGGATCATGCTTAGTTAAGGACTTTTGATGTTCCATGCTTTCGATTTACAACTATTATTTTGAAAATCTACTTGTCTAGGCAATTATTAGAATCAATTTGATTGTAAAAGAATTGCATTATTATCAATATTGAATCAGTTAAAAATTCTTTAATGGTGGAATCCTTTATCTCAGTCTTTTCTATAAACTTGCTACAATCTTTTGCTTAGGTTTTCTATTTTAATATTATAATTTAGGTCTAAAATCAATCTTCACTAGTCTGAGTGAACGAATCTTTTTACTACTTTTCTATAAACCACATTACCTAGGGGATGAATTTTGTCTCATGAGGGTTTAAAAGAGATATACCCACAAAACCTTTTACTCCAAATCCTAGCTAGTTGTGAACGATTGAGGGTAGACACTAAACATGCCATTTAGTTGGTTACAGAATTCTTTGGCTATGAGAGGAATTACCCTATTTTGAATCCAATTGTTGTACACGAGTTTGCACTCGAGCGTACTAAAATTCATATATAAGAAAACAAAGCACTACTCAGAAAGTCGTACAATGGACCACGATAGTCGGAATCTAACAAACCACAGTCATATGAATAGATTAAGAAGATGGATAAGGAGATAGAAGTGTGCGCATGTTGACTAAGGTGAACGGTGTTTTCCAGAATATTTGTATGATTGTTAATGCCAAGATGAACCCTAATAGATTGAGATATGCACCCACTGGCCTGAATCCTAATTCTAGTATCAACTCAGCTAGTATATACAACGGCCCCAACGGTCGATTTATTGAATATATACAATTGTTTTTACTTTTTTATTATTATTTTTTTCGATAACATGATTAGATCTTTTGAATCTAAGGGCATGCTCCTTGTCAGAAGATTACATGATAGTTCCCATGGATCCTGCGTTCCACGCTTGCTTAGACAACGGAGACAGGGAGAACACACATATATTGATATCCAATTGACATTTTTTTATGGTCAAGTTCAATTAAAATAATGGGGCTTAACCTCAATCATTCTGCTTCATCCTAGCGACAACAAGGCGATCTAGTGCCCCACCGAATCACTTAGAGAAACACAAAAAGTTGTAAAAAAATAAAAACAGAACGTGATATGGTGATGACTCTGAGATATGGTGACGACTATCATGTTATTTCTAACACCTGAGATCTGTCATTTTATGATTAGAATATTTAGTTGGATCTTTAAACTCCTACAACCAAGAGGTTTGTTTCCATCTACCTAGAATGGTTAGTGTCATCCTGAATAGTTCACAAATTTCTAAATTTTGGAGTTTCTTATTGGCATCAATTTTCGGAAACTCTACCCCCAAATTTAAATCTAACATTGTCCTCAATGTTTCAAACCGTGCAACCTAGAATGGTATGCAACATAAATATAAATAAGAGAAACAAATATAAATAAAAGAGAATAGATTGGAAGATTTCACCTGATTGACGCAAGAAAAGCAGTATTCTCTGTAAAACAATCAAACGATAATAGTAACAAGGAACACCAAAAATAAAAATAAACAAAAAGCCTAAAAAGAAAAATAAAAACAAGAGAATAAAATCTACCTACTGGATATGTACAGAAAGGATCTCCATAAATTAATAACCTGAAAATCTGAGGATTGACCCAAAATACAATATATACAACCAATGACAGCTTCACACTTATGTTATGACGACATTGAGACACTGAAACTATAAAAAAAAGGATTACCCCTAAACCAAGTTTCTACTACACCTGGGAGTGCGTAAAGAAGAAAATATGGGGATACTACTGGGATTGGGGGAAGTATCAATTGGTTCATGCACGGTGTCAGGAACAGACAAGTCCTCGGGGTACTTGGATGCAAAGTAATCCAATAAAAATTTTGAAAAACAAAATTCTAACCCTAAATTAGTTACATTTGGAAGTCTAAGGGTCTAGAAACAACCTCTAAGTCGGGTGAATGATCTTGTGAGATAGATTCATCTATGCAATTAGGCAAATCATTCACACAATCATCTATATATTTTGTCTGTAACAGAGAGTCACTACAAAACTGATCATCATCAGCAAATAATATATGGCATTCCAAAACTCTCAATCTTTGATCCAAACTAGGTGGTCTGTGTTTATAATAATTCTCATATATCGTTTTATGTGATTCTTCACTTACTATATGTGAAGCAAGAACTTCTTTATGCGTGACCAATACATATATTCCCAAATGTCATCTTAGATGATGTCTCCAAAGAAGGAGTCATCATCCTCAGAAAAGTACCTGAAAAGAAATACTAAAACAAAAAACAAGTAAAAAGGAAAAACAAATCTTAAAATAAAATAAAAATAAAAATATTATACAAAATAAAAATAAATAAAATACAAAATAAAATAGAACGTAAAGTACGATTAGAAAATCAAAGATACTAATTACAATATTTCACATCCACTTCCCGGCAGCGGTGCCAAAATTTGATAGGATTCTGAGAAACCTATATAGAATAACCGTAATCGCACGGCGTCTACAGTGTAGAAGCGGCAAATACAGTCGAATCCACAGGGAACGGGAAAATATTGCAACCAATATCTCTAATGAACTAACTAGAAATGAAGTTTTTGGGATTTTCGGAATAAAACTAAAACAAGAAAAATAAACTAAACTAATAAACTAAATCAAATGAGAGGGTCGGTAACCAGGGTTTATAGTATCCACCACTATTTTTATCCAATTACTGAAATGAAACATAACTCCTGAATATTTATCTATTCTCCGCTCTATCGACATCAACTATTATATGGAGTAGTGTCGCAAATATCACTGGGACACCCTAAGCATGGCGTATCAAAAGCTCTAAGTCTCAGCATACACCATCAAATTGTGTTAGCGAGAAAATTATACGAAACTAAATGTAGATTCACAAATAATATTTGGCTATTCTAAGCATACTCAATCAAAGAAATTAACCCAAGCATGAAATATCAAATAATTAGCCAAATATATTGTGATCCTATTAATTAGGAACAAAGGTGACTGTATTGTACAGAACTGGTGAAACAACAACTCATATTATAATTAAATCAATAAACAAAATCATAGAATTAATCTTTTCAAATCATAATAGTCATTTTTCAAATAACCAATTTAATTTGCCTAATACTTCAAATGGTTTCGACATAAGATCCTAGCTACAAAACTATTAGAAAGATATAACAATGAATTTTTCAAAACATATCAAAAATATAAAAGTAAAAATAAAAAGAATAAAACCCTTTTTATACAGTATAGCTCTCCCCAGAATTTATCTGTTCCTCCTCTTTCATTGTCGCTAACCCTTTTCTTTCTTCTCTACAGATTGTCCACACCGAAAAAACCCCATCCAATCCTCTCTCCCCCGTATCATTTATTTCCTCGGTATCTCTTTATTCTATTTTATTCTCTCTTCGTGACACATTTTTCTCTCCCCCAGAAACAGCCAACTACCCCTTCTCTTCATTTTTCCTCTTTCCGTCAGAGTTTGTCTTTACACTCTTTCTTTATTATTTGCTCACATCCCTAACATTACCATCCACTCAACCATCCCCATTTTGCCTTTTTTTTATGTCATAACTCCAACAATAGTCTGACGCCCAACAGCCACTCGACCCAACTTTTCTATCTCATTTCATCCAACACCTTCCTATGAAATATTGATAACAACGCTGGATCTGATTTTTTTTATTACTCCAAAAAGAGTCTCTCAATTAACCATTTTAGCCGTGTTTAACTCATACCGTTAGATTTTATATGAACCACCTATTAAAGTAAAAATAATAATACTAATATAAAAATAAATACTAATAAATATAAATTAGGTGGTAAAAATGTATAATTAAGTGTCTATCACATATAATGCACCTATTAAATTCCCCCACACTTGTCTTTTACTATTCCTCGAGCAAACTACCTATCCTAAAACTAAAGTAACTAAACTAACCTAAAATACAACAACTCCCTTTCGTTGAAGATACGGTAACACTTAGCATGTGTAACAAGCCTTTAAACCCCTAGGTGTCCCTAGTGGACGAGTTATAGTCTCGTGAGGGTTTACAAGAGGTATACCCACAAAACCTAAATTCCAACTTTCAAATATTCCAGAGCACATGGATCCAAAGGACTACGAAGATATAAAGTTTCTGCACTCTAACAATAAGAAGTTAGAAGTATAACAAAACGTTATTCTCATGCTTAATTGCTGAGCAGGAGAAACCAATGCCACAATGAAAGAAACCAGCCTCGATAATGATCGAATAAGCATTTCGCCTCGACTTCTACCTCACCAATAGGATTTTATGAAATTGACTCTCCTAAGACGATATAAATGGGTCTCACATGTGTGAAAGTAGGAGTGAAGATATAACACTTACACACGTTGAATGATGACGCTAAAAACTTTTTCATATTTCTATATTTCTGATGATCCCTAAGAAAGGAAATCAATCATTATGCGAGGATGGGAGTGCTTACTTACCTTCTCACCTGATCTACAATCAGCACCATTCTTACGGCGAATAGAAACGTCTTCGTCTTTGGCTTCAACTATTGAAGATAAACTTCTGAACTTTGTAGAACTTTGACAACTTGTACCCGTTTTACTTCGATTCCTTGTTGCTTGAAACTTCCTTATGTATTTATTCTTTCTCGTGGCCTTAACTCATGAAATAACACATTAACTATGAAATTAAAATGCATATTTTTTTTTGTATTTTCATTTTATTTTATTTGGTGATAACTAACAAAAAGATAACAACTACAAAAATAATAAAACTAAAATTAACATGGACATGGGGAAAGGACTTAAGCACCTGATTCTTCACAACTTGTATTGCCTTGATATCGTATAAACTTCAAAAACTTACATCTTTTGCCTTTCTTTCTTTTTCAATTTGTGTTGTCTTCACTTTTGATATAGAATCTTACTCCTCTTTTTGTTGCTTTCAAAACTCGATTGTATTCAACTTTCTTCGTAATTTTGATGTCGCTCTGCTTGTTGATGATGTATTTATATTTCTGCTTCGTAGAGAGAATGGTGCCAACTGCAAACAAGACTACAAGATAAATTTAACAATTTTGATGACACCCTCAAAATTGACATAATTAGCACTCATGATATTAAAATTTAGTGTTGAAATGGTGCGAGGTTGAGTAGCTCATCATTCTACTCGGAGTTTGTGCAGATGAAGCACTTTAAACGGACATATTCGTTGAATATTTTGGTGCCTCACTCATATACGGGTAGTCTATGCTAATGATTGATAAGCTTCTCTAATATTCTTTTCTCTCAAGCACCTAGCTAGTTTTCCACCGGCATGGTTAAGTCTACTAATTACGCTCAACAACTAAGAAACCCGAATGTTGTTCTCTGGTACTTCTAAGTTTAATTTTTTCGGTAAGAACTTCGTATGTCAACTTAGATAGAACTATACTAAGTGACTTTAAAATCTCTAAAAGGTGGAGGTTTTCATGTAAATATGTACAAAAAGTTTAAAATTCTACCTATAAAAGTGACTACTAAAAATATAAATGCTTAACCACTCTCTCATACTTAAACTTTACATTGTCCTCAATGTAAATTGACTCATCCAATATAATATTTAAGGTGGGAAATTCCTACTAATGATATAAAAAGCTAAGACAAATAAAACTAAAAAGATAAAGATAGCAATACAAAACCAATGGGTTGCCTCCCATTCAGCGCTTGGTTTAACATCGTCAACCCGACTGTAGAATTTCTCGCTACTCCTTAGCTTGCGTCTGACATATTAGCATGTCCATTTGAATGAACATCACTACGGAATCAAATTGCTTCAAAGATACTAAAGCTTATGACCTCTTCATCGAACTCCATAGTCAAGGTGCCGTCGTGGACATCAATTTTTTATCTAGAAGTGCTCAAAAATGGTCTACCCAACAGTAAAGGTGTAGACAAGGATGAATTATCATCTTTCATATCTAAAACATAGAAGTCCACTGAAAATATTAGTTTGTTTACCTGCACCGAAACATCATCAACAACCCATTTTGGGTAAACATTAGATCTATTGGCAAGTTAAATAACTATGTCGGTCTCCTTGAGAGGACCAAGACGTAGAGCATTATAAATTCAAGCACGCATAACATTAATAGATGTTTCTAGATCTAGAAAAGCTTTTGTAAACTTGGTTTTAACAATTGTGCATGGAATAATAAAGCTACCAGCACCTTTCAATTTAGGTGGAAGTTTCTTTTGAAGAAACGCCGAAGCATTCTCCCCCACACTCATTATTTCATTACCGATTAACTTATGTTTATTAGTGCACAACTGCTTTAAGAGCTTCATGCAACAATGAACTTGTTTGATTACTTCAATGAGGGGAATGTTCACTTGGACTTTCTTGAAAACGTCTAAAATCTATCTATCTTGTTCTTCCTTCTTATTGGCTTTAGCGAACCTGCCAGGAAAAGGTAGAGGAGGAACGTATGTAGAAACATGAGATTGGTGTCTTTTTTTTAATACCTGACAATTTTTTGGAGGAGTTATGATCTTTTTTTCTTTAGTCGGCTCCTTTAGAGATTTTCCATTAACCTCAACAGTAATTTCTGGTTGCACAGTTTGTGTATCACTTCTCAATATAGCATCGTTAATAATCTTTCTTCGTTTAACAAGAGTCTGAAAAGGGGGTTTCTCACTATCTTGTGCCTTCAACTGATTAATCTCACTTTCCATTGTACCCATCTAGTTGTTGATTCTGTTGTACCATGGATATTAAATTCTTCATCAAAGTAAACATCTCTGATGATTCTGAGTTTTGAGATATTTGTGGTTGTTGTACTTGATGTTGGAACTCACTAGGACGGTTATAAACAGGGTCTGCAATTGTAGCTTCCTTGATAGTATAACTAGAGTGTGTTCGGTATCTACATCCTTGATCATGGGTGTTGGAGTAAGGATCATAGTGTTGTGTTTGTTGGCTTGAGAAGATAACATTGACGTGTTCCACATGCTCATACGCTCTACGCGATGGTTGTACCACCATAGCTGAAATTTTTTACACCATTGTTATCAAGTTGCCTACCTGTTGTCGTAGCTCAGTCATCTCGTCAACTTGATTAGGTCGCTTGATAAATGGCTCTGATAAACAACTTGAGAATTGTTGAGAATTTTCTTCCATGTCCTCGATCAATTCTTTAGATTGTGATAGTGTTTTGTTCATTAAAGCACCACCACTTGCAGAGTCAATGAGATTTTTGTCACCTGGTAGGAAACCATCGTACAAATACAGGATAATCAATGAGTCACCAAATTGATGATGCGGGCAGCTGGCCACCAATCTCTTATAACATTCTCAACATTCATACAATATTTCTCTTGACATCTGTTTAATCCCATAAATCATTTTCCAAATTTGAGTTTCCTTGGATGCAGTAAAGTATCGTTCTAAAAAGAGTTTCCTCAAACCATTTCAAGTCGTGACACTACAAGAAGGTAAATAGTACAACCATTCCATAGCAGTGTCCATCAAAGAGAATGAAAAATCTCGTAACACAACTCCATCTGCATTTGTATGCTTTGGTAGCATGGCCATGACTATGAAAATCCATTAGATGTTTGTTTGGATCTTCATTATCCATTGCATGAAACTTTGGTAGCTCACGGATCAACCATGGTTTGATCTCAAATGTAGATGTTGTTTGAATACACCATTGTTGTGTATCTAGATTGTGATAAGCTAAGTCCCTGAGTGTACGGTTTGCATCACCTGTTGCTTCTTTCAGTTTGTCTTTCAGTAAAGTACCCGAAAAATAATTCTTAAAACAAAAGTAAAAACAAAAAATAAAAAAAAAAAACAAAAAACAAAATAGCAATCCGTTATGCCTCCCCAGCAGTGGCGAAAAAATTTGGTCGGTTGTCATCCTAGCAAAATTATTTCAAGTTCTTACTTCACAGATTTAGATTAGAATATAGTAATAAGAACAAGTTCGTTACCACATAGAGGCAGGTGATTGTTAATTACTTTTGATTACTTATGTAAACAGGGGGATTTGGTTGTGATTATAACTAAATTATACTAAGAAGGCAGAATTGATAAGAATATCAAAGGTAAAAGGTACTTGTTAGAGGTTTCATCTTCTGTCTTCCAACATGTTATCAACTGAATCATACTCAACATTCATTCACTCTCAATATCAATAACCTTAAAGCATCTTATCGCAGGCTTACTCCGAAAAAACTCTTTGTATCATCAAATGAGCAAGAGCCACTCTTTGAATCCTTTTCAATGAATAACTTGGCGCAAGAGCCACTCAAGTTTAACCCAATGAAACCAATGGTCTTTGTGAGTTGAGGTTATTCTAAGCAATATGGTGCAAGAGCCACATGGATTTAACCTAGGTCACGCTTCTACACATAATTGCATGTTTATATCCCGTTATTAACAACTATGTTATGCTATTTGTAACAAGTATTTTTCGACAATTAAGGATCTCAAACCCTATTTTAGCTATAGATATCAATGCATGCTCATCTAATTCGCGACTTAAACAATCAAGCAATCAATCATACATGTCGTTATAAATGGTAGAACATGAGCAATATTTAAGAGATTATTGAGAAGTGCATATTTTACATATTTAGAATACCAATTTCATACACTTATTTGCGATATTTCTTGTGAATTATTGTATTTACGTTGTTTTTTCTGTTTATTTGTCTTTTATTAGGTGGAATTGTCTAAAAGAACTGAAATGACACATAATTGTACAACTAAAGAAGTGCTACAAGTGAAGAAAGGCCTAAGACCAGGTGTAACTTGTTGTAATACATGATTTATTGTTATCATCACGTGGAGAACGAAGAAACAAAGCCATATACGAAAGAATGAAGTCATTCCGACTTCGTATGAGAAAGTTATAAGCAAAACAGCAATTACGGGCAAATTGGTCATTTCTGGAGCAACTGTTATTGGAAACCCATCGTACGTTAACGGGCACACATGTTTCAAAGGAATTACTAAAAGCACCAGTGATTTTTACTCAGGGCTGCCATTTTTCAAATAGTGCTAAAGGCGTTAGACCTTGCATTAAGGGCACCACCATCTTCTTCTCCATTTTCACAGCGGCAAGTTTTCCGGTCAACTGTTGCCATTGCTAATGAAGAAGGTAGTCGAGACAGTTAGAGGACTTGGGTGAGATAGATTTCGATTAAACAGTTGAAACTTTGGATGCTGCCATAGGAACTTGATGGAAGAAGCACTTAAGCTCGTGGGAACAGGATCTGTTGGTCGAGATGCCAGTGAAGTAACAAAGATGAGAAGAAGAAGAAGAATGATGGGTTTTGCTGCTCGAGTGGTTATTGATGTTTGATGGCTCGACTGTTGTTATGAAGGATCGGAGTTGAGTCTGTGATGATCGAGATTGAAGGGATGGAGTTTGCAGCTGAGATGGTGTTGGTGGTGATCCTATGCTCACGGCAGATGATGGTAGTGATGTGAATCTGTGATGAATCATAGATGAACTCGAGCCTGGCAGTGCAGAGATGAATGGTGACTGATGGTGATTGTCTCTAGGAGATCGATTATGTGGATGTTTTTATTTTGATGGAAGCACTGTTGGAAGTTAATGGGAGATGGAGGCTGTGATGGTAATCGAAACAGAGTTAGTTATGGCAGTGAGAATGGCAATGAGGATTCATGGCAGATGGAAGTTCGAGTCTGTGATGTCTATAGACAGTAAGAGAAGAACCCGACATGCGGACTGTATACGGAGGAATTTGAGAACAACAGGGAACTTGAGTTTGATTTGGAGTCAGTTTCTTGGCCGAGAATTTAGTTAAGATAGATTAGCTGCATTCGGTGGAGAAGTTTTAATTAGCAGAACAAGGAAAAGAGAGTTATCTCTTACAAGAAATAATCTCACGCGGAGGAGGTGAAAGTAAGGATTTGGTATAATAGGAAACATCGAATTGGATATATGGAGAGTATTGAGAGAAGACACGTTGGCTCACCTAGGTCCCACTAAGATTCCAGCCAACGAGAAGTCGTCATACTTGATTAAGCTACTCTGCATCACACTGTAAATCCTTATCAAACACAAATCTTTGTCGTGTGCGAGATTTGTTTCTCTGCCTATATAAAAGCTATAGATAGCCGAGAATAAAAACACGCACAAAAATACAGAGAAAAAAAGAGAAGAAAAAGAGTTAGAGACGCTTGTAGCTGCGACGATTCTTTTCAGTTTAAATTTAACTTAATTTTCTTATTTTCTTTATTTAATTTTTAAATACTTTTAGGTATGTCTAGCTAATTTGTTCCTGGATTTAAGGATGCTTTTAAAGTTCTGATAATAAAATTTTAATCTTTTAAATCAAGTTTATGTTTAAGTTTTATTTTTATTGTTGATTATCTCAATTATTTTTATCGTCTAAAAATATTGATGGGTTATTTAAACTGATCAATTGAATCAACCAATCAATATTTCTTCTACTAGTTTTGAGTTGTGTGATACGTATAATTGTCACTCAACTCTTTACAAAAGTAGTATATTGCAAGAACTGACAGAGGGATTTTGTTAATCAATTGTGTATAGAGATAACACTAGTAAGCATGCCGAGCCTATGCGTCTGATGCTAGGATCGACATAATTCACAAAGTGTAAAGCATCTGATTAATTTACACCTCGGGAGTCTATTCTTGGTGGGTTAGTTGGATAGAATATGGTAGTCGAGCACTTCCGTACCAGTGAAATAAGGAATTCTGGTGATAGCAGAGCTTATTGCTATTCTAAGGTTGGTAACAATATAAATTCAACAAGAAATAGAGTTGTATGATTAAATTGCATTTCAGTAATGGTGAAAGATTCCTTAGTCATCTATCGTCTTATTATTTTGAATCAATTTTTAATATTTTGTTTATTATTTACTTCGTTTCAAATTAAAAAAAAAACAACCTTTTGGTTACTTTATAACAACTAGAAACTCATTGCTCTTCGTGGGAATGAACTCCTTGACATTATGTTGCTAGTTAATTTTGTGGAAAGAAGTAAATTAATTTGTTGTGTAAACGACGCGCATCAAATTTTGGGGCCACTGGCGGGGAGCAATCGGTAGTTTTTGGTTGTTATATTTTTATTCATTTATTTATTTCTTCTTCTTATTATTATTATTGTTATTTTATTTTAGTTTTCTTTATTTTAAATTTCTTAGGTGATTATTTATTTATTTTTTAGATTTTTGGTTTAGGAACTTGATCTCTTGCACCCAAACGTTGGGATTACCGAATGTGCGGAATTCAAACTCGCAAGGGAACAGTACTACAAGATCCCCAGTTTTTTCTACAAGATCCACCTTCAGAAGAGATGGTAACGATGTAGACCCTCATCCACCTCCACCTCCACCTCCAGAGAGGAAGACGTTGAGAGATCTAACATTCCCATGTTTTGACTCTCAACCACTGTGTATTACTCTGAATGATACAGTGGAACTCAAATCCAACCTCTTTCATTGGCTTCCTAATTTCAAAGGACTACCAGGTGAAGATCCTAATCGACATCTGCAACAGTTTCAGAATATAAAACGAAGTTTGAGAAAGAGTGATGATGATTCTGATAAAGTTTTCCTACAAGATTTTCCATTCTCACTAGCGGACTAAACAGAGTCATGGTTATATTACCTCCCTTCCGGAAGTATTACCAGATGGACCGGAATGAAAAATATGTTTTGGAGAAGTATTTTCCTGCTTCTAAGGATGCATTTATTCGTAAGGAGATCAAGGACATTGTTCAGATTACTGGAGAATCTTTGTATGAATACTGGGAGAGGTACAAGAGATTGTTGGCAAGCTTCCCAAACCATCAGATACCACCACAACTTATCATCACGCACTTCTATGAAGGTTTACTACCGCATGAGAGGCATTTGATTGATGTTGCTAGTAGTGGTGCATTAGCTAATAAAACTATCGAGAAAGCCACAAGTTTGATTGAGAGCATGGCTGCAAACACGCAGCAGTTTTACACTAGAGATTCATCGAAAGTTCGAAAATTTAGTGAGATGGGTGATTCTTCACACATGGAGCAGTGAATGGGTAATGTAGAAAAGATGGTCCAAGGATAGATTCGCAGTTGTTCCTACATACGAAGACGATGCTGAGGTGAATACTATATTTCCTAATCAAAGGCCGAGGTATGATCCTTATTCTCCTACCTATAATCCAGTTTGGAAAGATCACCAAGTTTTAGTTATGCGAACAAGCAAGTTGCGGCTCATGTGCCACCAGATATGGGAGACAGGATGGTTTTCAACAACCACAATTCCAACCTCAGCCTTAGCCTCGACCTCAAAAACATACTCAGAGCTCAAGTTTAGAAGAGATAATGAAGGAAATGATGCAGAAACAAGATACGATACTGCAGCAGAACATACAATATCAACAGAAGAACGATTCTGTCGTCTAGGACCTTCAGATACAAATGGGACAGTTGTCTACGGATATGAATCAAATGAAGTCACATGCTTCGACAAAATTGCCATCATAAACTTTTGTGAACCCAAGAGAGCACGTCAATGTTGTAACTCCAAGGAGTGGAAGGCAAGTCCAAGATTCAAATCAGCAAGAAGAATGTATTGCCAACTTAGAAAAATAAGTAGAGGCGCAAAATGCTCCTAAGGAAAATCCAACCCCAACTGGCATACCTAAGGATCTTGTTCCTACTTTTACCACACCACCGTCTTTCCCTAGTCGTTTTTCCAAGTCAAATAAGCAAGCTCAAGATAAGGAGATTATGGATATTTTCAGCAAGATGCAAATCAACATTCCATTTATTGAGGTCAGAAGAACGGTACCTAGGTATGCCAAATTTCTGAAGGATTTCTATACAAAGAAGGATAAGTTGATTTCTAATGAAATTACTCAAGTAGGCGAAAGTGCTTCGGCTATGTTGTTGAAGAAGATGCTTGCAAAGTGCACAGATTCTGGAGGTTTTACAGTGCCAGTAACTATTGGTACTAAGATGTTTGAGCATGCTTTACTCGCTTGGGAGCATTCATAAGTGTTATGTCAGCTGATATTGATGATTCTTTGGATCCCGGGCCATTAAAGGAGATAAGTATTATCATTCAATTGGAAAAAAAGTTCAACATATATCCTAAGGGACTCGTTGAAGACGTTTTAGTTCAAGTGAATAAGTTAATCTTTCTAGTTGATTTTTATGTGGTGGTTATGCAGAATGGAGAAAATAGTTCATCTACTTCGTTATTTCTTGGGAGACCATTTATGAAGACTGCAAAGACGAAGATTGATGTCGATGGTGGGACACTTACTATGGAGTTTGATAAAGACATTATACGCTTCAACATTTTTGAAGCAATGCATTATCTAAGTGATGTCCATGCTGTTTTTTCTATTGATGTTATCGATTCTTTAGCTCAGCAGATGCTTGAGTTAATAATAAGGATAAGCTTGGAGTAGTGTTGAGACAAAGCATTGATACAAACGTTGATGGCATGCCTAACTTGGACATGGATGTTGCAAAAAAAAGTGGTGGTATGTGGTGCCTTAACAACGTCACAAGAATTTAAAACAGATAATATCTCATACATTTATTTACCTATAACTAATGAAGTTCCTTTACCTTCAGTTGTGAAGGCACCTGAATTTGAACTTAAACCTCTATATGATCACTTAAAGTATGCCTAATTGGGTGATGGGGAGAGCTTCCAGTCATTATTGCGAAGAATCTCACAGCAGTACAGGAAGACCGCTTGATTAGGGTTCTGAAAGAGCACAAAACGGCCATTGGTTGGTCATTAGTCCATCCACGTGCATGCATAGAATCTTAATGGAAGATGATATGAAGCCAGTACATGATGCTCAACGTAGGCTTAATCCCCCAATGATGGAGGTCGTGAAAAAAGAGATCCTCAAATTTGCTAAGTGTGGGGGTATTTACCTATTTCTGGCAGCAAGTGGGTTCGTCCGGTACATGTGGTACCTATGAAGTCATGTGTTACCGTTATCAGAAATAAAGATGACGAGTTCAAACATGATGGAGAGTTTGCATAGACAATATAAATCTTAATTTAGATACCTGCAAGGATCGCTTTCCTTTTCCTTTCATTGATCAGATGTTAGAGAGGTTAGCGTGATATTCACATTATTGATTTTTGGACGGTTCTTCGGACTGCAATCATATTTTTATTGCTCTGGAGGATCAAGAGAAGACTTCTTTTACTTGTCCCTTTGGTATGTTTGCATATAGACAGATGTCGTTTGGTCTTTGCAATGCGCCTGCCACTTTTCATAGATGTATGGTTAGTATATTTTCTGATTACGCCGAATGCAGAATTGAGATATTTATTGATGATTTTAGTTTTTATGGTGATTCATTTGATATTTACTTAGAAAATCTTAAACTTGTGCTTAAAAGATGCATTGACACTAATCTTGTTCTTAACTGGGAGAAATGTCATTTTATGGTGAACCATAGCATAGTGCTTGGACACATTGTGTCCTCTCAAGGGCTTGAAGTGGACAAAGCAAAGATGTACTTAATTAGAAACTTACAATACCCTACTTCGGTGAGGGAGATTCGCTCGTTTCTTGGTCATGGAGGTTTTTATAGACGGTTTATCAAAGATTTCTCCAAAATCTCAATGCCAATGTGCAAAATATTGCAAAAGGAAGTTACCTTTAACTTCGACCAGGAGTGTAAAGATGTCTTTGACATACTGAAAGAATTGTTGTCTACTGCACCAATTATTAAGTCACCAGACGAGAGTTTGCTATTCGAGTTGATGTGTGATGCAAGTAATTATACAGTCGGAGTTGTTTTGGGTCAGAAAGTGGACAAGCGGTCACATGTGATTTATTATGCATCTAGGACCCTAAACGATGCACAAATCAACTATTCAACCACCGAGAAAGAATTATTGGCTATAGTGTTTGCATTAGAGAAATTCAGATCTTATTTAGTATGTACAAAGGTGATTGTATATTCTGATCACGCAATACTTCGGTACCTATTGAAGAAGAAGGAAGTTAAGCTGAGACTGACACGGTGAATTATGTTGTTGTAAGAATTTGATATTGAAGTCAGAGATAAGAAAGGTGTTGAAAATATAGTGGCAGATCATCTTAGCAGACTTGTTTTTCCGATGAAGAACTTCCTTTACAAGATCGTTTTCCAGACAAATAACTTTTCTCAATAGAAGAGTCAACACCTTGGTATGCTGATATAGTAAACTACTTGGTTACGAGACAAGTACCTAGTACGATGTCCAATTTCCAAAACATAAAGCTTAGAAAGATAGACAAGCAGTATGTGTAGGATGATCCATACTTGTGGAAATACGGTGTTGATCAGATTATCGCAGGTGCGTACCTAACTCTGAATTTCAATCAATTCTATCATTTTGTCATTCTTATGCTTGTGGTAGGCATTTTGGTTCCAAACGTACTGCTCTCAAAGTTCTTGAGAGTTGGATTTTATTTGAGGATGCATATATGTTCTACAAAACTTATGATAGATGTCAACGGACGGGCAATCTAGGTGCTCAAAATCAAATGTCACTCACACCGATTCTTCCAGTAGAAATATTTGATTTGTGGGGAATTGATTTTATGGGCCCTTTTGTTAATTCGTTTGGAAAATTTTATATACTTCTTGTTGTGGATTATGTCTCGAAATGGGTGGAAGCTAAAGCCACCCCTACTAATGATTCTCAAGTTGTTTGTAAGTTTGTAAAGGAAAATATTTTTTGTAGACATGGTACACCACGTGTAGTTATCAGTGATGGAGGCTCGCACTTTCAGAAATCCTTTCATGCTCTCCTCAAGAAGTACAACATTACTCACAAGGTTAGAATGCCATATCACCCACAAACTAGTGGGCAAGCTGAAATTTCAAATTGTGAGATTAAGTTAATTCTTGAAAAAAATATCAACACAACAAGGAAAGACTGGAGCTTAAGACTCAACGATGCACTTCGGGCGTATAGAACGGCGTATAAGACACCGATTGGTATGTCTTCATATCGGTTGGTGATAGACACATTTATGTGTCTAATTTTCTCTCAACTTTTATATTGTTGGAACCAATGTAGTCAATCTCGGATCTCGGTCGCGTCGCGGCCGGGACCTTGACACCTTGATCTCGGGGAGATTATCGGTGAAATATCGGATAAATGTAAATGTTAGATTTATTTCAAATATAATACATAAACATAAATTTTAAGAAAGAAAAACAAATAATGATTTAAACAACGAGCATATTACAACTCTAATTTCAAAGTTTAAGACCAAGTTTGACCAACTCTAATTAAACAACAAGCTATGTGCTGGAGGAAAAAAAGAGATGGTCACTCAGGCAATAACACAAACATGTTATGTACCATTTTTCATTCACTACAGTTGCAGATTTTCATAACTTCTAAATTCTTTCTAGTTCTTGCAAAGATAAGTTTAAGATAAATCCATCATTCGGAAGCCATACATTCAATTCATTCATCAAACAAAAATAAGAATCAACCTAAACCAATTTTTCCTTTCAAAGCTATCATCCTACCTTCCTTGACTTGATTAGGTCTCAATTCGGGAAGAAGAAGAAGAACAATGCAGACAAGATTCGAAGTTTCGTGCATTCGAATCAAAGACAGAGGAAGGGTTAGATCATTGGCTCGGGTTGGTGATTTAGTAACATAAGTTTTTATTTATAAATCAGATTTCGAGAGCCATGATGTCATTAGTAGCTTTGGGTCCAACTTTTTTTTCAAAAAAAAAAATCAAAAAAAAAATCAAAAAAAAATCAAAAAAAAAATTCAAAAAAAAAAAATTAAAAAAAAAATCTCAAAAAAGAGCTTTTGGGTCCAATATCGGCCGAGATACGGGTGTCGCGGCCGAGATACGGGCATCGCGGTCGATATTCGCGTTCAAAACGCGGGGAGCGAGATCTCGGATATCGTCAAGGAAAATGACCGATACCTTGAAAATCGCCGCAATCTCGGCCGTTACGGCCGAGATTGACTACATTGGTTGGAACTCATTTTGTACTAATATTGTGTTTTTATGTATTTGTAGGTATTTCTGGAAAATAAACATTGTTGGAAAAATTGGCTCGAAAAACTACTAAAGGCACCCATAAAAGTTATAAAGGCACCCATGCCTTGGATTACGGGCACCCACCTATTTCAAATCCATAATTTAGGCGTGAATTCTTCTTGGTCAATTTGTGAGAATTTTATTAGAGATATTCAAGGAGTTCAACAAGATATCCTCTTTCCATTTGTGAGTTGTACACAGGTGAGACCCGTATAAAACTAATCTTTCACATTTATCTCTCGAGGAAAGAAAATCAAGATATCCGATGAATATTAAACATTCACGAAAAATTCTCGGCTCGGTTTGAAAATATCTTAGCAAGATTTGGACATAACACCAAATATTACTCTCGAGTTGTTTAAGAAAACAAAATCAATAATTCTGTTCGGGACTTAACTGCCATGATGAATCGAGAATGAAGATCAGATCAAAAGAGGAAGAATATTCCCGAGAGAATATTGGGATTAAAAGAGAAGATTGAGAAGATTTGAAGGTTGGTTGGTTGTTGTAGTATAAATAGGAGAGGTGTATAAGAGTTATGGGGGG
>JAJJMC010025839.1:2035065-2149535 GCA_023531435.1 Papaver californicum
AGGAAGAAAAGCTTTCTGTTGGTGAAGAAGAAGGTGAAGAACATAAGGCGCCCACAGACTCTTGCAGATAGTGTCGCTAATGCAGGCACTGAAGCAGTCTTATTTCAACAGCACCTTAAGTCCGATCTTTTCTCCTGTTATTTTTTTTCTTCTGTAACGCAGAGAACACTTCTCTGTAACGTTTATAAGCGTATCTAATCTCCTGTGTTACTATTATTTCACCATGAAGCACTTTTTGATCTATGGAATATATTTTTGAGGGCTTTTCCAATACAATTAGCTAAACCCCATATGCTGAGGTGACGGGGGAAGCTATTTTTTCAATAAAAGTGGTATAATTCTATTTTAATTAAGTTTTGCAATTTCTTCATGATTATTTGCCTTGTTGAAATTTGATTTAATGATTTTTGTTAAACAGTTGTGATTTTGTTAGATGGTACATGCTTTGACCTAGGTTTTAGATGTTCCATGCTTTTGTTATACAATTGTTATTTTGAAAATCTACTTTTTGTAATTTTTTAGAATCAAATTAAATGTTAGAATTGCATAAATAATAATTAGATTAAATCACTTTAATTGGTTAATGGTGAAATCCATAACCTCAGTATTTATGAATATTATTTTCATATTTTGTACATATTTTTAGTTTAAAAATTAGTTTATTAAAATTTAAAATCAGTCT
Organism: Papaver californicum; assembly: GCA_023531435.1. Lineage (NCBI taxonomy): Eukaryota > Viridiplantae > Streptophyta > Magnoliopsida > Ranunculales > Papaveraceae > Papaver > Papaver californicum. Next base: position 2,035,748 of record JAJJMC010025839.1, read on the forward strand.
TCACAAGTTCGAGAGTTTGATAGAATAGTTTCCCCAGTGGATTTTGTTGTCCTAGACACCCAACCTTTTCAGGTCCCAGAGGCTAAAATACCAGTGATCTTAGGTCGTCCCTTTTTAGCTACATATAACGTCGTCATCAACTATGGAAATGGAATAATTAATTTTTCTTTTGGTAACATGACTATTGAACTGAATCTATTTAGTATGAATAGACAACCTTCTTGTAATATCTATAATTTAGAAGAAGTGAACGTAACTAGTACTTCAGTTCAAAAATCTTTACCAAACACTTTGTTAGAAGATCCATTAGAGAAATGCCTAGCCCACTTTGGGTTTGCTGTTGACGATGATAGTGTTATTAATGAGGTGAATAATTTGTTAGATTCTGCACCTTTGATGAACACTTATAATATATGGAAAGCTAAGTTTGAACTTCTACCACTTTATAAGTCTACCTTATTTCCTTTTATAGAGGAAGTTGAATGTAGTTCTGACCTGAAGGACCCTAGAATCCAACCAACAGTTTTTAGTTCATCTGAGAGTAATGGCCACCCTAAGTTTGGGGGTACCGATGATTCTTGTGATTGTCAAGTATCCCTGCTTAAAGGCCCTAACTTGGGACTTGACATTTGCACCTCTACCATTTTTCAAGATCATTTTCAAACTAGTTTCTCTGAGCCTGTTGATGTCCAAAAAGAAGTTCAGTTGTTAGAAACCCATCCTCTGGTCGATGTGGTTCACCTAGGCAATAATACCAAGATCGACTTTGTTTTCCCACCAAAATATTTTCTTCCATATGTGGGAACGTTAGAATTTCAAATGCGTCAGTTATTAAGTTTTGATACTAAGACTAATTACTTTAAGAGATTAAAATCGACACATTTGCTTAAGAATGACTACCATTTTAAGAGTAGTCAACTGTGTGGGTCAAATCTGATTGAATTTGAGGATCCACAATTATTCAGGTTATTATTATGTGCCTTAAGTTTACTGTTTGAGTTTTTCCAGACTCTATAACATGATCCCTCAGATCCTACCTATGGGTAAATTCAGCTTAAATAGATTTATGTAGACCCTTTCATAGAGCCCGAACCTGAACCTCAGCTAGATGTAGTTGTCTTAAACAATACACTAGATAGGGATAAGATTGTACTATGTTTATACACTTTTTGGGTCTGCTGTAGTTTCCTTCTATTTTGGATAGTATTGTTTTATTCAGATGACCCACAGTTGTTCCGATTATTGCTATATGATTTAGTGAGGTGACTAATTCTTTCTTAGTCTGTCTGAAGACTTTAAACTTATCACTTCTTGGGAGGTAACCCATGCTCGTGCGACACGGTAATATCTTTCCTTAACTCATTTCCTTGGATTGGTAACAGTTTCTCCTTGTTCATATATTTAATAATTCATCTTTAGAACATTGAGGACAATGTTAGATTTAAGTTTGTGGGTAAGGGATAAACTTTTAGTGAAATATGAAACTCCAAAGTCTAAAAACTTGTGAACAATTCAGGATGACACTAACCATTCTAGGTAGATGGAAACTTAGCTCTTTTTCTATAGGATTGGTGTGCCTAGTTAAATGGTCTATTCATAAAAGGATGCCTAGCTCAGATGTTGGAGTCTATCTCGACCATATCACCTTCTGTTTTTATTTTTGCAATTTTTATGTTTGTCTAAGTGATTTGGTGGGGCACCAATATCGAATTGTTATCGCTTTCAGGATGAATTTGAGTGTTTGAGATCAAGCCCCATTATTGTATTATTTAGATCATTAGATTAAAAAAAAATCGAGTATTGACACTTTGATAGCAACATGTGTCTGTTCTCCCTGTCTCCGTCGCCTAAGCAAGCGTGGAATGCAGGATCCATGGGAACTATCATGTAATCTGCTTAAAAGGACCATGCGCTTAGATTCAAAAGATCTAATCATGTTGTCAGTATAAAGATAATTATTTTATTTTCAATAAATAGACCGCTGGGGCCCTTGTATATACCAGTTGAGTCGATATTAGTATAAGGATTAAGACCAGTGGGAACGTATCTCAATCCATTAGGGTTCATCTTGGCAATGACCTTCAGACAGATATGGGAAACACCGTTCACCTTAGTCAACATGTGCAAACTTCATCTTGTCCACATCCATCTTCTAACTCTTTTCATGTGATTGTACTTTGATAGATTCTGAGTATTATGGTTGATCGACTATCTAAGTAAAGTTTTGAATTCTTGTATGAATTTTAGTGCGCTGAGTGAAAACTAGTGTACATCAATTGGACTCATATAAAGTAATGATTCACATAGTCAAAGAATTTAGTATGCCAACTAAATAGCTTGTTTAGTGTCTATCCTTAATCGTTCACAGGTAGTTAGGGTTTGGAGTAAAGGTTTTGTGGGTACACCTCTTGTAACCCTCACGAGACTAAAACTTGTCCGATAGGGACACCTATGGGTTTAAAGGCTTATTGCACACACTAAGTGCAATCGCGATGCCTGCGAAAGTGAGTTAGGATTTATTTTCTAGATTAGATTTGCTCAAGGACTAGCAAATAATAAGTTTGGGGGTATTTGATAGACACATTTATATGTCTAATTTGCTCTCAACTTTTATAGTGTTGGAACTCAATTTGTACTAATATTGTGTTTTATGCATTTGTAGGTATTTTTGGAAAATAAACATTGTTGGAAAAATTGGCTCGAAAAACTACTAAAGGCACACATAAAAGTTATAAAGGCAGACATGCCTTGGATTACGGGAACCCACCTATTTCAAATCCATAATTTAGGCGGGAATTCTTCTTGGTCAATCTGTGAGAATTTCGTTAGAGATATTCAAGGAGTTCAACAAGATATCCTGATGCAGCGGATAATAAAGAAAAGAAAGAAAAGAGAGGTTTTGTTCAGACTTCAAATATTCCTAGGAATATCGACTATGAACAACGATAATTATTTAGACTTCGGTTTCCCGACTGTAAACAATAATCAATTAAACTTGAACAAGTTTAAGAAAATAATTCTTATTAATCAAATTCAACTCCCTAAAATAATACATGGAGGATTCTTTTATAGACTTGGGGGAAAACCCTAACTTGCTAGTCAAGAAAGGATGAAAAAACCCCTAAACCGACTCAAACTATAATTTTCGTTTTTGGAGCTCTTTGTATAGATAACTCCTACTAAACAAACTCTAAACTTATCAAAAACCTATAAACTTGTTTCCCAAGGTATCTACTACCTTTAGGAAACTTTACTAACTTATTAAAACTCTTAAAATAAACTTCTAGACTCTTCTAAAATTACCCTAAATTATAAATCCGAAAATTAATTATTTTTTACTAAAAATAACATTAATAAAATATAAACAATAATAATAAAATAATAAATTTATTTTCCATAAATCTCCCTCCATCATTTCTTCAAATAATATTCTATCACATCCAGAATCTCCTTCTTTGATTTGATCAGATATTCACATCTTCTCGGATCTCGTCTTGGTGACAATTTATTAACCCTGACTACTTGTCTTAATAACATCAAATAACCCTATAATCAAACTTGGATCTGATACCAACTGATGCAGCAGACAATAAAGAAAAGAAAGAAAAGAGAGGTTTTGTTCAGACTTCAAATATTCCTAGGAATATCGACTATGAACAACGATAATTATTTAGACTTCGGTTTCCCGACTGTAAACAATAATCAATTAAACTTGAACAAGTTTAAGAAAATAATTCTTATTAATCAAATTCAACTCCCTAAAATAATGCATGGAGGATTCTTTTATAGAGAAAAACCCTAACTTGCTAGTTAAGAAAGGATGAAAAAACCCCTAAACCGACTCAAACTCTAATTTTCGTTTTTGGAGCTCCTTGTATAGATAACTCCTAATAAACAAACCCTAAACTTATCAAAAACCTATAAACTTGTTTCCCAAGGTATCTAATACATTTAGGCAACTTTCCTAACTTATTAAAACTCTTAAAATAAACTTCTAGACTCTTCTAAAATTACCCTAAATAATAAATCCGAAAATTAATTTTTTTACTAAAAATAACATTAATAAAATATAAATAATAATAATAAAATAATAAATTTATTTTCCATAAATCTCCCTCCATCATATCCTCTTGCCATTTGTGAGTTGTACACAGTTGAGACCCGTATAAAACTAATCTTTCACATTTTTCTCTCGAGGAAAGAAAATCAAAGATATTCGATGAATATTACACATTCACGAAAAATTCTCGGCTCGGTTTGAAAATATCTTAGCAAGATTTGGACATAACACCAAATATTACTCTCGAGTTTTTTAAGGAAACAAAATCAATAATTCTGTTCGGGACTTAACTGCCATGATGAATCGAGAATGAAGATCAGATCAAAAGAGGAAGAATATTCCCGAGAGAATATTGGGATTAAAAGAGAAGATTTGAAGGTTGGTTGGTTGTTGTAGTATAAATAGGAGAGGTGTATAAGAGTTATGGGGAGAGCTCAGAGTGAACCGGAGAGATCACAGAAAAAATTCCAGGAAGAAAAGTTTTTTGCTGGTGAAGAAGAAGGTGAAGAACATAAGGCGCCCAAAAACTGTCGCTGATAGTGTCGCTAACGCAGGCACTGAAGAAGTCTTATTTCAACAGCACCTTAAGTCCGTTCTTTTCTCTTATTTACTTTTCTTTCTTCTGTAACACAGAGAACACTTTTCTGTAACGCTTATAAGCGTATCAAATCTCCTGTGTTACTATTATTTCACCATTGGAAGCACCTTTTGATCTATGGAATATATTTTTGAGGGCTTTTTTAATACAATGAGCTAAACCCCATATGCTGAGGTGAAGGAGGAAGCCATTGTTTCAATAAAAGTGGTATAATTCTATTTTAATTAATTTTTGTAATTTCTTCATGATTATTTGCCTTGGTTGAAATTTGATTTAATGATTTTTGTTAAGCAGTTGTGATTTCGTTAGATGGTACATGCTTTGACATAGGTTTTAGATGTTCCATGCTTTTGTTATACAATTGTTATTTTGAAAATATACTTTTTGTAATATTTTAGAATCAAATTAAATGTTAGAATTGCATAAATAATAATTAGATTAAATCACTTTAATTGGTTAATGGTGAAATCCATAACCTCAGTATTTGTGAATATTATTTTCATATTTTGTACATATTTTTAGTTTAAAAATTAGTTTATTAAAATATAAAATCAGCCTTTAGTTAGTTCGAGAGTTTGAAACCATTTCTTACCACAACTACAAACACATCAGTTGGCTTATGGCAAAGCTTGTCATCTTCTGGTTAAATTAAAACATAAGGCTTTATGGGCAGTAAAGATGTGCAACATGGAGTATGATGAAGCATGGAAACAAAGGAAGCTACAAATTAATGAGCTAGATGATATACATAATGATTCTTACAAGAGTTCTCGTATATACAAGGATAAGACTAAGCTTTTCCATGACAAGATGATTTCTCGAAAGAAAATTGTTGTGGAACAGAAAGTTCTTCTATTTCATTCCCGTCTTAAATTATTTCCCAGTAAGCTAAGGTATCGATGGGTGGGACTATTTGTTGTTACTAATGTTCTTCCTCATGGTGTAGTTGAAATCTCTAGTCCCAAAACTGGGAAAATTTTTAAGGTAAACGGCCATAGATTGAAGCCATAGTATGAGAACTTCATTACGATGGATGTTGATGAGATTGATTTTTGTGAATCGCTTCCTCTAGAGGAGTAATGTGAAAAAGTACCAAGCGGGATGAGGATGTTAAATTAAGTGCTACATGGGAGGTAACCCATTGATTTTGTATTTCTGTTCTTATCTTTTATCCTATTTTTAGTTTCATATCATATTAGGGATTTCCCATAATGATTTTACATTGGAGGATTCAATTACATTTAAGTGTGGGGGAGTATTTAGCATATATACTTTTTAGTCTTTACTTAGAGTTTTCACTTTTATAGGTAAATTTTTAAAAAATTTGTACATATTTGCATGAAAACCTCCAACTTTTAGATATCTTAGAGTCACTTACTATACTTCTATCTAAGTTTACATACATAGTTCTTACCGAAATAACTGAATTTAGAAGTATTAGAGAACTATATTCGGTTTTCTTAGTTGTTAGAGATGACAAAAAGGGGCTTAAACCGCCGGTGGTGAATTAGGTGCAGAAAGAATACAGTATTAGAGAAGCTGATCATCCAATACCCATGAGTGAGGAACTAAACCTTCAATTTTCCGTTTAGAGTGTTTCATTTGCGCAAAATTCAAGTAGAATGATGATCAACCCATCCTCACACCAATTTCAGCACTACTTTTGATCTCTTGAGTGCTAATTCTATTAATCATGATGGTGTCATCAGAATTGCTAATCTATCTTGTAGTCGTATTTACAGTTGGCACCATTCTCTCGACAACAACAGGTCCATAGAAACACCATATCATCAAAAAGTAGAGCATCACAAAATCAAAGGAAAGTTAAAGACTTTCAAGGTTTACAAGCAACGGTACAAGAAAGAGAAAATTTCAGATTCAAGTGAAGCAACAAGACGAATAATAGAATTATATATACATGTTGAAGACTTATATACAAGAGCGAAAGAAATCAAAAGATGATAGTTAGTGAATTTTGTGATACCGAGATAATAAAAGTTGTGAAGAATCAAGTGGTAAAGTCTTTATCCCATGGCCATAGTAGTTTCATTGTTCAATTTATTTTTTTATCAGTTTGTATGTTTATTTTTAATTTCTTTAAAAAAATGATGAAAAAAAATAAATAAAAAAAATATATTGCTTTTAAATTCTATAGTTCGTCTATTATTCCATTAGTTAAGGCCATGGGGAAGAAGAAATATATGAAGAAGTTTCAAACAACAAGGAATTAAGGATAAGAGTTACAATTTGTCAAGGTTCTACAAAGTTCAAGAATCTATCATTAACAGTTGAAGACCGAAGACGTTTCTATTGGATGTTGTACGTGAAAGTGGTGTTGATTGTAGATCGGGTGAGAAGATAAGCAAGCATTCCCATCCTTAAATATTGGTTGATTTCCTTTCTTAGAGATCGTCAGAAAAAAAAAAGAAAATGTTCTTTTTCGTCCCACGTTTCTATGGGATAACATCTTCGTATAATTCGGAAGGTTCATTTTCCTTCCCACCATTCAACGTGTCAAGATTTTATCTTCACTCCCGCCTGCACACATGAAAACTATAAATGTGCGTCTTTTGAGTGTCAAATTCATAAAATCCTATTGGTGAGGCAGAATGTTTATTCTGTCGCTCTCAAACCTGGATTCTTTCATATGGTGGTTTTCTCCTAACTCAAGAGTTAAGCATGAGAATAATGTTCTTTGGAACTTCTAACTTCTTATTATTAGTGTGTATAAACTTTATGTACTCGTAGCTATTTGGATGCATTTGAATCTAAAATGTATGAAAGTTGAAATTTAGGTTTTGTGGGTATATCTCTTGTAAACCCTCATGAGACTATAACTCGTACACTAGGGACACCTAGGGGTTTAAAGGCTTGTTTTACATACTAAGTGTAATTGTGTCCTCAACGAAATGGAGTTGTTATATTTTAGGTTAGTTTAGGTTATATAGTTTGCTCGAAGACTAGCAAAAGCTAAGAGTGCGGGAATTTGATAAGTGCATATGTTACATATTTAGAATATCAATTTCATACACTTATTTGCTATATTTCTTGTGAATTATTGTATATTACGTTTGTTTTTGTTTATTTGTCTTTTATTAGGTGGAATTGTCCAAAAGAACTGAAATGACACTTAATTGTGCAACTAAAGAAGTGCTACGGGTGTCTATAGGGAACTTGAGATGGCAGATGGAAGTTCGAGTCTGTGATGTCTATAGACAGTAAAAGAAGAACCCGAGATGTGAACTGTATACAGAAGAATTTGAGAACGACAGGGAACTTCAATTTGATTTGGAGTCAGTTTCTTGGACGAGAATTTAGTTGAGATAGATTAGTTGCATTCGATGGAAAAGTATTAGCATAACAATAAAAAGAGAGAGTTATCTCTTACAAGAAATAATCTCACATGGAGGAGGTGAAAGTAAGGATTTGGTATAATAGGAAACATCGAATTAGATGTATGGAGAATATTGAGTGAAGACATGTTGGTTTTCCTGGGTCCCACTATGATTCCAGCCAATGAGGAGTCGGCAAACTTGATTAAGCTACTCCGCATCACACTGTAGTATGATTATTTAGTTTTTAAATCTGAAAACCCTCTTCAGCCGATTTTAAATCCTTATCAAACACAAATCTTTGTCGTGTGCGAAATTCCTTTCTCTGCCTATATAAAAGCTATAGATAACCGATAAAAAAAACACATAAAAAAATACAAAGGAAAAAAAGAAGAGTTGGTGACACTTATAGCTGCGACGATTCTTTTCGGTTTACGTTTAAATTTATTTTCTTATTTTCTTTATTTAATTTTTAAATACTTTTAGCTATGTCTAGCTATTTTATTCTTTGATTAGCGATGATTTCAAAGTTATGATAATGAAATTTTAATATTTTAAATCAAGTTTGTTTTCAAGTTTTATTTTTATTATTGGTTATCTATATTATTTTTATCGTCTAAGAATATTGATGGGTTATTTAAACTGATCAATTGAATCAATAATCAATATTTTTTCTACTAGTTTTGAGTTGTGTGATACATGTAATTATCACTCAACTCTTTATAAAAGTAGTACATCGCAAGAACTGGCAGAGGGATTCTGTTAAGCAATTGTGTATAGAGATAACACTAGTAAGCAGGATGAGCCTATGAGTCTGATGCTAGGATCGACCTAATTCACAAAGTGTAAAGCATCCGATTAGTTTACACCTCGAGAGCCTATTCTTGGTGGGTTAGTTGGATAAAATCTGGTAGTCAAGCACTTTCGTACAAGTGAAATAAGGAATTCCGGTGATAGCAAAGCTTATTGCTATTCTATGGTTGATAACAGTATAAATTCAACAAGAAATAGACTTGTATGATTAATTTCAGTTCGGCGACGACGAAAGATTCCTTAGTCATCTATCTTCTTATTATTTTAAATCAATCTTTAATATTTCGTTTATTATTTACTTTGTTTTAAATCTAAAAATCCCCCATTTTGGTTACTTTATAACAACTAGAAACTCACTGCTCTTCGTGGGAACAAACTCCTTGCTATTATATTACTAGTAATCTAAGAAGTGGTTCCCTTTGTGTCATGATATGATTCAGAATAGTGGTAAGAATGGGTTTGTTCAGAACTTGTGAAGATTTGATTTTTAGACTCAAATTCTAATAATTAAACTAGAAAACTCAAAACAAAGTTGGTATCAAGATTATAAAAAAAAAAAGCACTGAGACTCAGGATTCCACCATTAACCAATTAAAATGATTCAATCTAATCAATATCCATGCAATTCTTTACGTTTAAAGTGATTCTAATATGTTGCAAAAGTATATTTTCAAAGTAATAATTGTAAATCGAAAGTATAGAACATCAACAACCCTAGGCTGAGCATGCTCTATCAAAAGAAATCAAAATTTCTTAGTAAAAATCCTTAAATCAATTTTTAACCAAGGCAAATAATCATAAAAGAATTGCATAAATTAACTAAATAAATATTATCACATAATTATTAGAAAAATAGCTTCCTCCGTCGCCTCAACAATGGGGTTTAGCTCCTCATGTTGAAAACACTCTCAAAATATTCATAGCTCAAAAAGGTGTTTACAAGAAGGAAAATAATTGACAGATAATTTGCTACGGATATAATTGTTGCAGAGAAGAAAAGATAATTGTTGATAGCTGTTACAAAAGAGTTGAACTCAAAAGAATAGGCGACGTGAATGTACAGCTACGACAACAGTTTATTTAAAGTTATAGCCACGGTTTCTTCATCTTCTTCTTCACAGTAGATTCGTTCCAGATCTTTTTTTCTCTTCTCTGGCCTCTGGCAGCCACCCCCCCCCCCCCCTTTTTTTTTGATGCTCACCTAACTTCTCTATTTATACCACACTCTCAATAACTCTCGTAACTTCTCTAAATCTCTCCCAAAAATCTTGTTTTTAATGAGAAAATATTCTCCGGAAAAATTCTTTCTTCTCTCGGAAATACCCTCCTTCATCTTCTGTGATACTCTCTATATTTCTAATAGCTCGATAACAAGAAGTTGTTACCTTAATATAAACTCGAGAATAATATAATTGCCTAATATAAACTTGAGAATATGTTCTCTTCACAAAATCAAACCCGAGTGATGAAATCTGATTTCTTCCTTCACTTTTTAACGTTTCACGATATTTGTTGTGTTTCCATTGTCTCAAATATTTTGTTTTTATAAGGATAGAAAATATCATTGTCTTAATAATCAAGAGATAAACACAATTATTGATCGAGATTCTTTCACAGAAGTAAATGAAATTTTCCCGCCTAGATACAACTTCAAATATAACATAGAGGGTGCCTTTATAACACAGCATGAGTGCCTTTATCAATAGTCTTGGGGTTCCTTTATCCAATAAGAAGGTGCCTTTAACACTTTCTGTGGGTGCTTTTAACACTTTTTAGCCAATTTTTCCACGATTATTTATTCTTCCAAAAATACCTAAAAACACAATAAAATGATAATATTAGTACATCAACTGAGAAAAAGCAATATAAATATGAGAACAATTGAGACATGAAAACGTGTCTATCAAATACCCCAAACTTATATTTTGCTAGTCCTCGAGCAAATCTAATCTAGAAAATAGAAATAAATCCTGACGCACTGTCGCAGGCATCGCGATTGCACTTAGCATGTGCAAGAAGCCTTTAAACCCCTAGGTGTCCCTAGTGGATGAGTTTTGTCTCATGAGGGTTTACAAGAGATATACCCACAAAACCTTTTACTCCAAAGCCTAGCTACTTGTTAACGATTGAGGGTAAACACTAAACAAGCTTTTTAGTTGGCATACTAAATTCTTCGGCTATGTGAATCATTACCCTATACGAGTCCAATTGATGTACGTGAGTTTGCACTCAATGTACTAAAATTCATAAAAGAATGCAAAACTCTACTCAAATAATCATCAAACGTTCCACAACTGAATGGAAATTATCAACATTCACATTGCTCGGAATCAAATTCAAACACATGGATAGATTAGAAGATGGATATAGAAGTATTGAATAGTGCACATATTGACTAAGGTGAACGGTGTTTCCCATATCTGTTTGAAGGTCACTGCCAGGATGAATCCTAATGGATTGAGATACGCTCCCACTGGTCTTAATCCTTGTACTAATATCGACTCAGCTGGTATATACAAGGGCACCAGCGGTCGATTTATTGAACATAAAACAATTATCTTTATATTATTAAATATACTGACAACATGATTGGATCAATTTGAATCCAAGCGCATGCTCCTTATCAGCATCTTACATGATAGTTCTCATGGATCCTGCGTTCCACGCTTGCTTAGGCGACGGAGACAGGGAGAACACATGCATATTGCTACCAAAGTGTCAATACTCATTTTTTTTAATTTTTTTTTTTGAGTAATGGTCTAAATAATACAATAATGGGACTTGATCTCAAACACTCTACTTCATCCTGGCGGTGATAACAATTTGATACTGGTGCCCCACCAAATCACTTAGAAAAACACAAAAATTGCAAAAATAAAAACATAAGGTGATATGGTCGAGATAGACTCCGAGATATGGTGACAAGTATCATGTTATTTATAACACCTGAGCTAGGAATCCTTTCATGAATAGACTATTTAGCTGGGCACACTAATTCCTATAGAAAAAAAGTTAAGTTTTCATCTACCTAGAATGGTTAGTGTCATCCTTAATTGTTCACAAGTTTCTAGACTTTGGAGTTTCATATTTCACTAAAAGCTTCTCCCTTACCCCCAAGCTTAAATCTAACATTGTCCTCAATGTTCTAAAGATGAATGATTAAATATATGAACAAGGAAAAACTGTTACCAATTGAAGCAAAGAAGTTAAGGAAAGATATCACCATGTCGTATGAGCATGGGTTACCTCCCAAAAAATGCTAAGTTTAAAGTGTTCATCCAGACTAAGAAAGAATTAGTCACCTCATAAAATCATATTGCATTAGCCGGAACAATTGTGGGTCATCTGAATCAAATAGTGTTATTCCAAATAAAAGGAAACTGCAACAGGCCAAAACCGAGCACACCCTTATATAGTTTTATGTTTAAGAAAACTACATCTAGCTATGGTTCAGGTTCAGGCTCTATAAAAGGGTATATATAAAATGTTGTGCTCGATTTCCTCATTGGCAGGATCCAGAGAATCAGGTTGTAGAGTCTAAAGTAACTCAACTAATAAATTTGAAGCATATAATAATAAACTGAATAATTATAGATCCTCAAAGTTAATCAGATTGGACTCACACAGTTGACTACTATGAAAATGGTGGTCATTCTTAAGCAAATGTGTCAATTCTAATTTTCTAAAGTAATTAGGCTCAGTCTCAAAACTTAATAACTGACACATTTGGAATTCAAACGTTCCCACAATTAGAAGAAATGGGAAAACAAAGTCAATCTTGGTATTATTGCCTAGGTGAACAACATCGACCAGATGATGAGTTTCTAACAACGGAACTTCTTTTTGGACATCACTAGGCTCAGGAAATATAGTTTGAAGATGATCTTATAAAATGGTAGAGGTGTATATGTCAAGTCCCAAGTTAGGGACCTTTCTAAGACTCAAAGGTAAAGCACAGGGAGAATGATAGTCACCCCCAAACTTAGAGTTTTCAGTGTGTTTAGATAGACTAGTCATAATTTTCCTAATTTCTAGATCGTCAGATTCTTGAAAATGGTCAATTGCTTCTTCTAGGTTATAATCAGGTGGTGCATCCTCACTCATATTTAAAATCTCTACGGGTCTATCTTCTTTATCTACGACTATTGTTTCTAAATCGTTGGACTCTAAAATAGTATTCTCAGGATAAACCCGTTCCTCTAAACGATTATCGGTTTCAAAACAAGACAATACTGCATCGTCTAAAACAGTGGTATCTCTAGTCAAATCCTCTTCCTTTTGAATAGGTGAATAATAATTAAAATTATTTGGATTTCAACCAGAAATAACACGATCATCACGAAGCACAATTGGAGTGACAATTTTCTGATCACTTCGCTTGTATATTTCAAGTTCTTCGTCATGAGCTCTCTAATATTCTCTACGGTTCAAGTTCAGGGGGAGAAGGGGTGATATATCAGGGGTGATATATTCTTTGATTTTCTGATCCTTTTGAATAGGTGAATAATAGAGAGCTCAGGGGGAGAAGGGGTGATATTTCAAGTTCTTCGCTTTGTAGCCTCTCTCTTCTCCCCCTGAGCTCTCTATCACCCCTTCAGTGAACCCAGCAATCTATTTATAACCAAACAACACCAAAGATATCACGACAATAACTCGAGAATAATTTTGTTTACTCGGTAATAATTTTCTGCCACTTTACGGGAATTATTTCCTTTTTAATCTCCTTCATGCGTCTATTGTATCTAAACACACTCTAAACACGCTTCATACACGATTTAGAAATAGTCAAACTCACTCTAGCACATGTAACTTCTAAAAATAACTCGAGAATATCTTCCGTGTTCTGTCCACCTAATTTCCTTTTTTTTAAATTAAAGGACCTACTAGTCATGTTTTGTCCTAACAGGCCATCACATGTCCAAATCCAAGAAAAATACCGAGAAAAACTCTTCAAATTTTGATCCAGAAAATCAGAATTTTCAAAACTGATTTTCCCACCAAAATTCATCTTCTCCCGCGAAGAAGATGGAATCCCCCTATGCGTCCGCTAGTTGCCTTTAGTACTGGAGTGCCCCTATCCAAAATATGTGTGCATTTAGTAAAGTTTTGAGCCGATTTTCCCAAAAAATCTTTATTTCCCAAAAGTACCTACACATATAAAATACCATAATAAGTACAAAAATAAGCACTAATAACATATAGAATCAGACATAAAAATGTGTCCATCACAATCGGTAGACTCATTCCTCATATTTCTACCGATTATTTTTATCAAAACACCAGAGTCTTCTGACCCAAAACTTGCCATAATTGATAGACTCGATCCCCTTCTTATCTACCGATTGTAGGAGCTCAAAAACGAAGTTTTCTTGGTCCCAAAGTTGTCCATAATCGGTATACTCGAGTTCTTCATTATCTACCGATTGTTTTGCTAAACGTTTTACTTATATTCGGTTGTTTTGCTCATAACTTCCTCATACGAACTCAGAATGACCTAATTATTTTTAGGTTGGCTTCGTCTTTCAATTATCTTCAAGATGATGATAATAAAATTTTGATTAGGACGAGTTGAACTTGGTTTTTGTCCCTTCTTTACTTGTATAACTTGACTTCCTTGTTCATTTCATTTCGTAATGAACTCATTTCTGTTGAATATACTTCAAAAATCCTAAGAAACTCAAAAAATAAAATAACCAAAGCATAATGATATGAAAACTAACAAAAAAAATAAATTTGGGTCAAACTAGTGCATATAATGCACCTATCACCATACATATGTGTATAATTTATTTTAGAAATATGAATTCGGCACATAAAATTTGGAATACATTATCCTGTAAAAAAATAATTTTGACGTAATCTTTCCTTAGGTACTATAATTTTATGATTTAAACACACTATACATATGATATATGCAAGAAAATCAGTAAATAACATGAATGTTTGTGGTATAAGGCTAGGATTGGTTATGTAAGATTTTAAAAGTAAAAAATGTGATATAAAATGATTTTTTGGTGATGATGTGGCAGAATATTATACGGATCGTATAATTCGGTAATTCATAAATACGCATATAATTCGTTTTAGGATGAAAATTTACAAAACTAAATCGGGATTCTAGACATACGTATGATCCAGACGGATTCACAATTTATTAACTAGGTTTTGGAACACATAATAGAAGGGGACACCATCGTTCTTGATGGGCTCAACTGTCAAATAAACAGTCACATCACAATTATATTAGATTTACAATCTACACAGAGCCCATAAATTTTTCGAAGTATGAGAAAGCCTATTAGTTTCTTAAATTACTTTTCGCACTAATGAAAATTTCAACAAAAGGAAAAAAATTAAGAGATTAATGTAATGAAATAAAAAAAAATAAAACATGATATACATCTATTTGATTAAATACGCTTTAAAAAAATCTAATCGGTCAAATGCTTTTTAAAGAAATCTACGTGACGAATACAAAATAGAATACTACTTTTCTTTTCACCATATTGTATGTATTGTTTTTTGATTTTAGATTTTTATAAGTAAAATATATCAAAACTTACTGAATTTGAAATATGATAGTTTTAAACTATCTATTTTACAAAGATATTGTTTTCCTGTAATCCGACGGTTTTGAACGGACTATTTTAATCGACCGACGACTCACATTACTCTAAAAGTGCAGGAGATAAATCGTGGATGAGAATGTTTCCTACTTTTCTTTCCTGATCCAACATTGTAGATACAGTTTGGGGTTATCAAACTCGGTCATTAATCCCTCGACCAAAGCTCTAAAAAAAATGCACATATTTCTTGCCGTTCAATGGAATTGAACTCCTGCTTAAACCATCCGCATGAAAAATCTTTCCAATCGATCCATTATAACCCCAAGTATCTTAAATTAGGGTTCTTATTATTTTTTTCCTCTAATTTTCTGTTTTCATTAATCAACTTAGTTGTTCTCTTTAGAAACTGAACTATTCATCTTTTGATTTTGAATGTTTTTTTCAAAATATTTGATTTGATTCTCCATTTGATGATCAAGGTTTCTCCGTTTTTGCAACATGCAATCAAGTTATTTCAGGTACCCTCCCCTAATTTTTATGTCTTTCTCGATGTTTGATTTCATTTTTCTGAGAATGATCATCGATTGTTCTTCAAATGGAATACTGACATTAATTGTTTGTTAGGAGGTACCAGATGCATTCGTATACGTTGGTTTTTTCTTTGTAGAGTTTTATGATTTGGAGTCTATAATAAACGACATTTATCTCAGTGGTTCTCTTTGATAAGAGAATTACCTTGAGGCTGAGAGTGCATCTGATGAATGTGTTCGACTACCATTGCTACAAATAGGTTGTTCAACCTACTCATTAAAGAATCTCAGACTTACACAAGATAATATAACTCTGATTTTACAGTTTTCTCTCAGTTCTAACACAGAAAAACTCTCTCTTCACACAGCAGTTCAAACACACCTTACTACAAACACTTAGCCTCATTGATCTCTGTACTTTCTCTATTTCCCTCCCTAAGACCAACCCTTCTCCTCTCTTGTCACCGAAGAAATACTCGAGTGGCCATTTCTTGGTTTAGGCGTGTATTGTACATTTTGATCTCAACAACCTAAATATGTACAGGTCGCATAGTCCTTCTGTACAAACTCATTTTTACTAAACAAGGTTCCGAGTTTATGTTCATGTAAGACAGTAGGGAGAAATACAATATCTTTTTGTCACCTAATTTTATGTTGGGAGAACAAGATATGTTTGTAACAAATTTTATAGCATGTTTGGTTCTAGGAATTGAAGGATAGGTAATCCAATTCATAGGGAATGCGCTCAATTAATTGAACCAAATAGGACAAATCGACTCCGTGTAATTAAGATTTTCGATTCCTAGGAATCCAATTCCCTCCAAAATAATAGATTTTCATTGCACTAGTCCAACAGTGCAATGTAAGTGGGTTCCAAGGTAAAAACAAAAGTAATTGAATTAC
This sequence comes from Papaver californicum, assembly GCA_023531435.1. Lineage (NCBI taxonomy): Eukaryota > Viridiplantae > Streptophyta > Magnoliopsida > Ranunculales > Papaveraceae > Papaver > Papaver californicum. The sequence goes on from JAJJMC010025839.1 coordinate 2,052,550, forward strand.
CTCAACCAAACGTTAATTTTTTGGATTTGGATTCAATTCGTTGGAATTCAATTCCAAGAATTGGATTACCCCATAATTGAATATATGCTTCCAATTCTTCCAACCAAACGAGGGATTACCGTAATATCGATTTTCCAAGAGGACCAGTCATATATCTATGAAGGAGTTCAAGGCTAAAATAGTTGATGACTCTGGGAATCCTGTTCCTCTGCATGAAACTACACATATCTTCACATTGGATAATTTTAAGATATAAATGGAGGGGAATGATCGCGATAAACCTCACCCAAAAGAGAACATTATCCTGAGATGAAACGATAGTGTTGATAATTATAAAATATAGATAATGGATTGAAGAAAAAAACGCAAGTTCATATAAAACTACATAGGGATGCACAGAAAACCAGCTGAACCGATCAGACTGGCCGAAATCGGTCAAACCGACCTGAAAACAGAACCAACCGTACTTATCGTCTCAGTGCACGGTTCTATTAATAGAAATCGGTCATTTTTCGCCTCGGTATATGGTTTTACCTCCAAAACTGTCTGAGCCGACCAATATAAACCGGATATCATTATAACCCTAGATTTTTAATTTTACCTTTAATCCTAGCCGTCCATTCTATCCTATATGCCAATGTAGAAACTATTTAAACCCTAAAACCAAGCAACCCCTTTTCTCACTCGACTCTCTCTTTCTTTTTGATCTTCTTATTCTTTTCTTCTCAGAGATAGTCTCCATCCATCATCATCACAACCACCATCACCATAATCACTACTTACTTTTTCTTCTCCCTCCTTTCAACCTACACCAAGTTACCAACAACGTCTGCAGCATCACTTGCTACACCATTATCAAGGCATCACCATTACCACCACCTGCTACACCACCACCGATCAAATTTTTATAGGGTTTGAAGACTATATTAGAACTTTAGGGTTCTATTTTATTTTATTTTTAATTTTATGGTTTTTATGGTTAAATTTTACTTGTATTCATCATGGTTTAATTTATTTTCATTAATGTTACGAAATTCATATTGGAACATATTCAATTCCAATTGAAAAAACATATTCATCCTACCCAACTATTTCTCCATGTTTTCTCTTTATTTAACTCTTGCACAAATGATTGTTTCATAAGAATTATATGTATTCATTAGCACTATTTCTTTTTGGTACATAAAATTTTATTATAATCCATACAAAGAAGGAATCCATACAAACTTGAGATCCAACACCATGATAAAATACTACCTTCATGATTAAACCATGTCCCTGAGATTTGATAAATGAAATGTGCATTAGCGGTTAATACGTTGTAATTGGATACGTTATTAGGAATATGACAGAATGAAAGACCAAGGAAAGAAAGAAGAATACACAAAAATGCCAGATTAAATAAAAACAATTACAATCAGGCTTTAAAACCGAAACCGGCCAAGCCGATTCAGATCGGTTTTAAATCGATTAATCTATTAGTCGACTCGATTACGGTTTAAAAACTAGAAACCAGCTAGTGATCGGTTTGGTAGTCGGTTCCGACTGAAAACCGGACCAATCCATCGATGTGCAGCCATAAAACTACGCTGCACTAGTTAAGACCCTGCACCTGCACCATTTTTTTTACTACAATTATTATATAAAAATATTTTCCCTTTTATACCCTCGATATTACTGAACCAATTCCCAATAGACCCTGTGTAGTTTTGTAGCGGTTCAGATGCGTCGATGAAAACCAAACCAAAACAGAAATAAAAACCCTAACCCTTTCTTTACCTCCATTCATCTCCTTTCATCTCCAACATTTTTTTTTCTCTCCTGAAACCTTTGAAATAATTCTATCTCCTTCAGATCTTGCGTGGTTTTTCTTATCTGAGGTAAGTGGTTCAAAAAATCAACTAATCTCTTGAGAATTTGATTCAATTTGGAGCAATTTGATTTCTATTTTGTTTCAATTCTTCGAATTTTGATATAATGGAAACCTAAGCTAATCAAACCGATTAATATGCTATTGAAGTCAAGAAAGCATCAAGTTAGTATTTTAATATATGTAATCGATGGATTTCAAGTTGATGACTACATTAAAACTCTTGATTAGTAAATCTTTAATTGCTTAGCTATTTGGGGACTGCTTGATGTTTCTGAAATTTTGCTTTACTAGATTGAAGACTGAAGGTTACAACCGTATATGAGTTCGAAAAGATGTATTTTTAAATCTACACCATAGTGCCACATGCTTATTGATACTGTACCTATGGAGTCCTCTCAGATAGAGTTTGTTCTTCACCTTTGATTGTCTGTTGGTTTGTTGTGATTGTAACTACTTTCAGTTTATTGAGTTACAAATTGTTTTACTTTTTACCTAGAATTTTTCCAGTAGAGGACTCTTTTTTCCAAATCACAAATAGCAAACGGTTATCAATACTATACTTCATTTTCAGTATCTTGCCCTCTCTTTGGAGGTTCAATCTGACCTCTTTCTTAGTATTTCCCGCTTGGTTTTATATAACTTGATGTTCTTTCTTTTATTTCCGTTATAACATGACTATCTCTTCTTATAATGTTGTACTAAGGGATAGATTTTCTTTTCTATAGCAGTTCCTTTTCAATAATGTCGGGTCAGTATGTGAAGTGGCTGTTGTTATCTTTACTTTGTGATTTTAAAATAGTGTACTTAATACAAAATTACACCACAGGAGGTGTTCATTGGTCAAGCTGTATAGATTAGCGAAGCCATGAAGTAGATGTAGTTTGCTGGTGTTTTGGCTCTAATGTCTGTCCATTACTTTCCATTACTAATCATATCATATAAGTCAACAATTGTTTAGTATTGAATATATGATTGGTGTTATTTTTGTTTGATTTGTATTGGTAAACCTCGGATTAAATTAATATAGACTTTTACAAAGTGTTGAAGATAGGTCGATAGTTTGGACCTGACTGCATTCGACGTCTCTGGTGTGTTTGAACTGCAGTTTGATGGCAAAATGTTCCCAACACTTTTTCCTTCATAGGGGTTTTCAAGATTCTTGAGGAAATAATGGTTGAAGAGAAGAAGCACTCTGATTCACAATCAACCATGGTCGACAAAATAGTGGTATGAACTACTACACTGATAGTAATCTCTTGTTTCCTTGTCTTATTTGAATAGGGTTTTGAAATTAGAAACTGTAACTATTCAAAATTCTGTTTTTCTTGTTCTGTAACTTAAGGTTCCAGGAGATGTGGTATTGGATCTTTCAAAATTATCAAACCAAACCATTAAATTAGGTGATGGATTACGTCAGGTAAAATGGGTTTTTCTTTTTTTTACTCAATTTATTTTAGAAGTTTTGATATTTCTTAGGTTTTAAGTAATCCTAATTTGGGGTGCATAGTTTGTGTGTGCTAGTTAAGAAAATAGTTAGTGTTTTGATTGGGCAGGAATGTGATTCGATAACTGTGATGAAGTCAGGGAAGCTGAGGTTCTCAAAGCCGAATAAGTATTGGGTTGAAAGCTCACAGAAAAGGGTTAGGTGTTGTTTGTGTTTAAGTTTATTGTATTCCTGTATGTTTAGGTAATATCAGTCACTATGTTTTTGGTTAAGAAAGTTGTTTTTCACCGACACTTTAACCTAAACTAGGAGCACAAAAAGTAACTGTGATAACCTTAACCGTATGTTTAGCTTTACTGGTTTTGGTATCAGAAGTATGGACTTCAGATACTCAGCAACCAAGTTGTGGACAAATGATTTTAGATAATAGACAAGCTAGTGTATGTGTTAGGCAAGGTGGGAGTTGTTGTTGGGTAGTTTTTCTTTCCGTATACTAATTATGTGTTTTGATCATTTTTGTCTGTTCAGTATGTACCATGTGTAGGTGATACAGTTCTTGGTACTGTGCTCGACTCGAAGGCAGATGTAAGCAACTTTTCCATCCATTATTGTTGGATACCTTAGTACCTCTACATTTTTATGCTTTCATAATGTTTGGTTGAATTCTTATTGGATTGTCTTTTAATGTAATTGGTTTCTGGGCAGAACTTTCTGGTGGACATAAAGGGGCCCGCAGTGGCATTTTTACCCGTTCTTGCATTCGAAGGAGGAACAAGAAGAAACATTCCAAAGTTTGAGGTATTTCAAGCTGTCTTGAGCTGCTATACTTTCTAGTTAGGAGAGTTAAAAGGACGTGTAGCTGTTAACTTCATGTTCTTATTACAAATCACATGGAAAAGCCTAAAATCTTTTGGAACTTAATGTTATCCCTGTGTTTCTGTATTGCCGCTTCAATATATAGGACTACATTTAACAAAAATTGCTCATCTTGTCAGCCTGGTTCTTTGATCTATGTTCGGGTGGTCAAAGCCAATATGGGAATGAATCCAGAACTCTCATGTACCGATGGTATATTATCTCTATTAGATTAACCTCTAATGTTCGTGCTTGTGGCTTTCTGTTTCATGTTATACGAGAATCAATTTAAAGAACTCCATATTTTATAAAAATTATAGAATTTTTGTCTGAAACACCTCTTTGAAAATCATCTTCTGGTCCTCTTTTGATAGTCAATGGGAAAGCTGCGGAATTTGGTGCTTTAAAAGATGGCTACATGTTTGAAACATCAACCGGTTTATCGCGAATGTGAGTTCTAGCAGCCTCAATAATAGCCTCATGTTACTTTATTGGATGATGCTAAGTTTATTTTTAATTAACTTAACATTTTTGTTTCTGCTTCATTAGACTGCTCAGTACTCCAACTTGTCCAGTTCTGGAGGCTCTCGGGAAGAAGTTGTCCTTTGAGATTGCAGTTGGATTAAATGGTCGTGTCTGGGTATTACTCTTGAAACCTATGTTATGCTGCCAGACAGCTTACAGAAAATTGTGTTTTTGGTATTACTCTTGAAGCCTATGTTATGCTGCTGGACAGCTTACAGAAAATTGTGTTTTTGGTATAACTCTTGAAACCTATGTTATGCTGCCAGACAGCTTACAGAAAATTGTGTTTTTTTTTTTGGACATAAAATCATGTTACCTGCTTGTTGTATTTAGTTACTAGTAGACAGTAGTTCTTCTAATGACAACGTCTTTTTGTCCACTACAGGTGAATGCTGAGACTCCATCTACAGTCATCCTTGTCGCAAATGCTATAATGAAGTCAGAACCTCTAACTTCAGTGCAACAAAGAATTATGGTGGAATCACTCTTGCAGAGAGTCCAATGATCTAACTTATCTATAAAACCATCAACTGACACCTTTTCTTCTCTTACAAAATCATGAAAGTTTCTGTGATTCTTTTCTTCAGATATATATTGTAAGAACTTAGATGGTTGCAATCTTTCAGATCAAGGTTTTGTGTGTAAATCACTCAGACAGTTGGGGTTTTTGAGTGTTTTAATTACTAAGTAGATGTTTTCGTTCAGAAATTAGGCGAAGATTGACCAAACGAGGGTGTCTGATTTGAGTTTAAGTTTGTAGGAAGTCTTGAATGCAATGTGGTTCATGTTGTTATTTTGTATCATTGTGAATTGATCCACTTTTTGCGGTTAAGATTAGTCTGTTGATACTTTTTCTGTTCTTGGTAAATTTTTGATTCATCCATGTTTCTAATTGGGATGTTTGTTTATTTTTATTTTATTTTTAGACATTGGTGTTTGTTTTATGTTAGTGCTGGAAACCTTCAGGTTTTGCGTTTACCTTCGAGTAAAATAGGCAGTCCAGTGATGGAGCAAGTTGCAGGGAAACTAACCAGCCTTACATTCTTGGACTTGAGCCACTGAGAAAATTATTGGTCCTGCACCGGAAGGGATTGGCCAGACCTTTTGATAATTGTATATTTTATGTATTTTTAGTGTCAATTCAATGCTAGTATTTGCTAGTATTTTTCTTTACTCTAGTTTTGTTTTATTAGCTTGGGTTATAGTTCCAACTAACTCGGGAGAAGTGAACAGAAATTTAAACATCAATAGCATAACTAGAAGAGAAATGGACCTACGAAGCAAGTAATTACAGAAAAGTTCATTCTTCTCTCTATGTACTTGAGACGAATACGAAGAACTTCTAAAATGGTTTCTCATCACCTTGACTTCCCTGCTATTATCAAAACCGGGTGACAGAAGGCTGAGAGTTTACAAACTATTGATATTTCAGCTCTCTTAATTCAATTTGATACATGGCTTTTAGCCATCTGAATTCTTGTCTGATCTCGTTCTCATTATTATCCAAGTATCCACAACTTGGTGATGGATCTGCAGGGGAAGAGCTTCTTGTATTGGGTTCTTATTATATCTAAATTTGACTCATTATATTAGTCAAATATATTTTCAACTAAATTGATATTGGGTTCAAATAGTTCTGAATCAGATATATAAATCGAATCAGACATTAAAAAAAAAAAAAAAAAAAACAGATCTAAATTATAAATTAATATTGGATTTAACTAGTTCTGAATCAGACATATAAATCCACCAAGATATTAGAAAAAATAAAAATAAAAATCAGATCCAAATAACAAGTTAAATCCAAATAAATACGGTGTGAGTTGGATTCAAGTCGTGTTGTTCACGGTATATGTCCGATGGGATGAATCTGCCAGGTCCATACTTATCCGTTATTAAATAAAAAACTAATAAAAATCCCAGGGGGGAATTATGCGTACAGTTTTTTATATGGACGTAAAAGAAGGGGCAAATTTGAAAGTTAAAAGCAATCTTAACGAACTGCAACGACACGTTATAAACAAAGCCAAACGACTGTTACACCTATCTATCTAACTCCTCACGTCCTCTGTCTCAAAATACACACGACGCGGTGGATTCTGTCAGACCAAAAAATTCCTCATTCTGACTCTTCCATCTCTCTCTCCCTCCCTCTTTCTTTGTCTTCATGGAAACTGTGAAGATGGAAGAGTTCACTTCAGGTGCAAGTGGAAGAATAATTCATCTCTGTAGAAACATTAAAAGATCTGTCCTTTCATTAACATCTTTCATCCGTTTCTTCATTTTTATTCAATCATTTTTTCTCTGGTTTCACCTTCTTTTACCTCGAAGAAATCCTCCATTGAGAAAGAAGAAATGGGTTTTTATTACAAGGAAAATTGGAGATGAACAAGATGCTTTGAGAAGAAGAGAATTAGCTGATCAATTACAGACTGGTGGTTCGAATGGTATTGTTTCTACTACTTCTTTGTTCTTTGGTTCCAGATTGAATGCTTTGTTCTCTCGCTCTTGGCTTCCTGTTTCTGGAGATGTCAAGTAAGTTTTCTTTAGGGTTTTTTCCTGGAAGTTTTAAAATTTTAAGTTATTTCCTGCAATTTATATGGTTCTAGTAGTCCAATTAGGGATTCACTTAGGAACTAACTGTTTGATATATGGAATTCTATTTGGCTAGTTTTAATTTCAGCTTTTGATGCAGCGGATATTAGTGAACAGAAAGAAAATAGAGGTTTTGTTCAGGCTTCCGGTATTCCTAGGAACACCGACTATTAACTATGAATAATATCTAGACTTCAATTTTCCAACTATAGATAAAAATCGATTAAATTTGAGCAAAGTTTAATAAAGAAAATTTATTAATCAAATTCAATTGTTTAAAACAATATACCAAAGACTCTTATATAGACTTGGGAAAAACGACTCAAACTCGAAATTTAATATTTTTGGAAAATTTGAGGTTTTCCTAAATATTAAAGTACATTAAAAGAGAAATTCTATGCAACAAACGGTGACCCAAACAGATTCTTAACGAGGAAATTATTAACAAAACAAAAACTTTCCTAAATTAGTAAAAACGCATGTTTGGAACCCTAAACGATGGAATTTGGCTAAATTATGAAGACCAAGGCAATCGTAGATTATCTTGTCTTGTTCTTTGGCTCGTTTCCCATCAAAATGAACCCCTGTTGAGCTAAATTACGACACTCGGATCTTTAGCCTCCAAATAATCTATAACTTGCTCATCTGCATCAGCTTTTGATGTTTTAGTCTGGTTTCGTTTTTGCATCCGAATATTGACAAATTTTGAAGTACCATTTTTCTTAAATTGTTATTATTTATCAACCATTACTTAGAAAATTCGCCTCCTTTTGTTTTAAGTGGAATGGGTTTTGCGTGAATCAGATTCTTATTCTGTGAATATCTGCACTTGGATGTGCGAACAAAATTTTTATTGGACGTGGGAAAGAGTGATATCTTTTTCTTCTGCTCCATCTGATCGGATCATTACACACTTCATCGAAAACGTTTTCTGAACATCTCACACTTATAATGTGAGGTACTTGGATTATGTGCTAAGTAACTTGCGAAGCATGCACCTAAAAATTGCCCTTTCGTTGTGCCCTTAAAGTGGTACTCCCCACAGTTTGTGTTAACTTAAACTTGAGCTAATTTGGTCACAATCACCATAATGGAATCCGTCTTGCATATCAATATCTTGGCGAAATTAGTTTCTTTTACTTTGCATGTTAACATTTGTTTGATATACTAGGAGTTGGATTGCATTCGTATGAAAATTAATATGTTTCATGGTGATTTGGTTTCCTGGAAATGTTTATTTCAACAGATCTATAGTCTATTTGTCTTTCTAACAGAAAATCTACTTGTCTTTCTAACAGAAAATCTACATGCTTCAAAAAAAAAAAAAGTCTACTCATTACAAACTCCGCCTGGGGACTAGGCTCTGCCTAATCCTGCATAAAGGAACTTTTAACTAATTGTGTTTGTCAAATTTCTCGTATTCTGGTCTCAAGATTTTTGATGTTTCTTGCAGGGGTAATGTCATCATCATACATGGGCTTAATGAACACAGGTAATGTTATTACGTCCACGTTTTTTTTACAGCATTTCTGTCATGGTTGGTGCATTTGGGACATAATCACTGCAAAGAATATCTATCTGATAATACATGATCGATGTTCCAGTGGAAGATATGCTCAGTTCGCTATCCAACTGACATCATGCAACTTTGGAGTCCATGCAATTGATTGGATTGGTAAGTACTGCTTTGAGTCTTTGTATCAAGCTTTGTTTTCTTCTTTTACTTAATAGTTTCCTGACAATGATCTCAAGGCACTGTTATCTAGAATGACATCTGCATTTTAATTTGTTATCTGGAGAAGCTTTTTTGATTGCTTACTTTTACCATTGCAAACTGGTTTAGAACTCATCCCGTGATGGATTTATGGAACAAAACAAGTAAATTACTAACTAGATTGCGTAATTCTGTAAATTTTTGCTTTCAAACTGTTGTTGATAGTTTGGTAATTCGATTGACCGAAAGCATGTCATCAATTGCTTGACCTAAATCAGGATTTTTCCAAATATCTTGAATAATTATTCATCAACTTCTCTATTGTTAGTTATTTCCCCTCCAACCTTATACTTGGTCATCATTTATCAAAAATGAAGAGTTAATATAAAGAAGGAAAGGAACTTCAAGAAGCCTGACCGAGTACTTAAGTTTTGGTGAAATTTACTATTACCTTGATAGCATTCGGCTTTTCTTCCATTTCGTCGATATAGATAGTTTAATACTACCAGTCATGTTTAGATGTTGTACTGTCTTGCATGGTTTTAAAATGCGCTTCACCTCGCGCCTTGAGGTAAGCATTTTTCTGCATCAGGCCAATAACGCATCAGTGCCTGCGCATCATGATTTGGTCTTATATTAAAAATAATAAATTGGGCTTTGAAGCTCAGTTACCCAGTAGTCGGAGTTGGATTTGCTGGACGCAGAAGAGGACAGAATAACAAAAGAGGAAGAGGGAATACAAATCAGACTAGAGGAAGAGGAAATGAATGGTCTGACGGAGAAGAAAAATTATCCATGAGCATGATATTGATGATGGCTATTTAAAATATGATGTGGTCATGTGGATGATGCAGACATTCTTGGCTAATGTTTTTTAAATAGCTCCTGGGTAGAATAAGGCAATATGCCATATGTTTTCACATAGATTTTTTGGTTTTATGTTAGGAAAGTTTCATATTTATTTATATTATTAAATATCTTGCGAGGCAGCGCATTGATAACGCATTTTAGTAGCGCCTTACGCATTGCTAGAAAAGCACATCGCATTACACATTCACTTTTTTAAACTTGCTGTCTTGTGAGACCTGGTCTAACTTTTTGTTTTTTTAATTTTCAATAGGCCACGGTGGAAGTGACGGATTACATGGTTATGTTCCTTCACTTGATCATGTTGTTGCTGACACTGTGAGTCTGACATAAACATTCACTCTCTTCCTTCTGCTTATACCAGTAGCCTTGGTTCGAGTCCACAATGATATAGGGTCTAAATGTAATTTATTGATAGGAATTTTTAAACTAACTGGAAGCAAAAATGTAGATTAAACCTTTGGAAAATTAGGCCACAGGACCATAATAACCTAACTCATAGTTTTTAGAGGACATCTGTTTCCTTTAGGAAAAAGGACCAAACTCTCTAATCTACTATGCACATTTCAGTGTGCATACCCAAATTTTGAAGGAAAACCAGAGGTATGAAATGTTCATGCTGAAATTCATTGTGTGGTCCTTTTTGCTAAGGAGAAAATATCTGTCCTAAAAACTACATGACCTCAAATTTTGGTCCTCGCCTAACTGACAATAAGAGTAATGCACGGTGTGGCAAATATTGACCCCGAAGCTTACATCCGACTGATGTAGAAAACGAAAAAGACTGTCAAAATGAAGTGATAGTTGCAGTATTATTTATTTTAACCCTGTGGCACTTTTTCTAATGAAGCCAGAACCAAGTAGGGTATCAGTTTCTTTTTATTATTTATATGACATTGTGTTACTACTATCTGATAGGGTGCGTTCTTAGAGAAAATTAAATCTGAAAATCCTTCAGTACCAATCTTCCTCTTTGGTCACTCTACTGGAGGAGCTGTTGTTTTAAAGGTAAAGGACCTCGAGTTATTACATCTTTCTTCGAGTTCTCGGAACTAATTTTGATGTTTACGATATATGATCTATGAAAATTCAACAGGCAACTTTGTATCCACACATCAAAGGAATGGTGGAAGGAATCATACTGACCTCACCTGCGTTGCGAGTCAAGCCAGCCCATCCAATAGTTGGGGTAATCATATTTCTCTCTCTATCTCATGTTATTTTATGCTGAGAATATGGACAACAAGTGTTTTGCATGGTAGGTTAAGGCTTATGACAAGTCTTGATACTTGTGTTGTTCGATTTTCTAAACTTCAAATGCTCGACAATATTCGTGATGGGGTGATGAGCATGATTCAACAGCACACCTTTTTATGTTAAATGAATGGCATTTAGTATCTTTCTTTACTATCCGTTCTTAGACCTCATTTTTCAAGAAAGTACAGAAAACTTAAAGTTTTAGATTAAGGGTAAGTCAAACAGGTTGTAGGAAGAACCCTGGTCACCCATGCAAGAGCTTCAGATGAAGTAATTTCTCCTGGCACTTGTTCTGAAAGTCTGTTATCATTTTTTTATTCAGGCTGTAGCACCTCTGTTTTCTCTTGTTGCACCAAGGTATCAGTTCAAAGGCGCTAATAAGAGGGGAATTCCAGTATCAAGGGATCCTGCTGCTCTATTGGCAAAGTATTCCGACCCGTTGGTCTACACTGGACCAATTAGGGTTCGTACAGGTCATGAGATTCTTCGCATCTCTTCTTACTTAATGAGGAACATTAAATCTGTGACTGTCCCATTCTTGGTTCTCCACGGAACTGCTGATAAGGTCACAGATCCTCTTGCCTCGCAGGATCTTTATAATGAAGCTGTGTCACCTTTCAAGGACATAAAACTCTATGATGGTTTCTTACATGATCTTCTCTTTGAACCCGAATGCGAAGAAATCGGTCAAGATATCATCTCCTGGATGGAGAAGAGAATCGAAGCTAACTACCTGAATCTGGAACAGGCAAGTAGTCTCTGGTAAATACATATATCATCCCAGTCAAACATTGTTCGTTGCACTAATGATTTTAGGGGTTTTAACTTATTACAGCGTGAGCAGGTTCGAGATGATTTGTGGTAAATGCTGGGAAAATCATTTATTGTTTATCTGCGTACACTCGAACAAGTATATGATCTCTTATATGATAAAGAAGTAAATGATAAAGAAGTATGTATATAATCCTGATTATAGTTTACAAGGAATGGCAAGAGGTTTCACAAAATTACAGTGTCTGAATTGTACTGTGCAGAGAGTGGTTACCAACTTGTTCTTATGAAAATTCTGCCTATTCGTCCAGAAGATGAGATTGACAGTTAATTATTTAGCATTTCACCCAAAACAATACAAACGTTATGTAGCTGCCAGCCAAGAAGTTTTTATCATAACAAAGTGATAGATATATAGAGTAGATGGTGCTCTTCTTTATTACCACATGCCAGGGAACATTTTGCACCTTTTCAGATCTGTATGTTGGTCTCAAAATATAACCTCTTGAAGATGCTGTGCTAAAGCAGTTCTTAGATCTGTTTTTTGGCCGCAGCATAGATCTTTATTAGTATGCAGCGTTTGCATTCCAGCATGTCCGAACATTACAGACCTGGTGTTCTGCCTAATTCAGTTGAGTATTGAACTCAGAAGTCTTGGGGAATCATTAAGGTTTTTGTTTGGTGGTTTACCGAGTGAGCTTTACGAAAAAGTTAGAAAGGGGTTACTAGTGGTTATATGCAGAATGACCTACACTCTGCCAATATGACCCAACATTTGCTATGGATGGAAGCCAAAATCTTCAATAGAGACCCAAATTTTTCCATTACGAAGTTACATTCCCAACAAATAAAAAACAACATATTTATGCTAAACTTAAACGTCGCTTGTGCTAAGAGACTTGTTTTTCTTCTTCCCTTCAGTGTCAGTTTGGACCCCATCCTCCTGTGACTTGCGCTTCTCCTTCTTTTTCTTCATCTCAGATGACATATCCTCCTCTAAAGCATCCCCATCAGCGTCTTTAATGGCTGCTGATTTGTCCTCCTCCATAGGCTCTTCGGACATCAGATTCCCGCTGCTTTTCTTTGCTGAAGCTTCGTCTATGATACCCATTTTAATTCTCTCTCCATCATGAGAAAACAATTGTGTATCCATTCCTGTTCCTGACACCTCTGATATTGGCTTCTTATCACCGTCATCATCATCATCACTATCGAAATACTCATTATAATCATACCATTCCGCACAGAAAATAGCTGGTTCATCTCTAACATTAGGATCATAGCGTTCTTTCTTTAACAAATCTTCCAATGAAGAAATCATACTCATTGTGTTAACGACGAAGAGAGAGAAGACTGCGGACAATTGTAATTTTTGTTCAGCAGGTGATTGCCTGATTGGCAAGGAAATTTATTAGAGCAAACAGAATCCCAAAATGCATATTACGAATTTACGATCTAAGATTTGTGTTGTCCTGGCTGGTTAAAGAATTGCTGTGTCTCAGGGATCCGTCGCGTAAACCAAAATTAATTGTCGCATTTCTAGTGACCCAAAATTTGCACCTCAACCCCAAAACGCTTTACAATCCAATATGAAAATATATGCCCTGTGGTTCAAAATCCATCAATACTGACAGGGTCTACTATCCTTAAATTGACATGCCTAAAGATGTTGGATCCCTGTTTCCTTCCTCACACAACTTGGAACAAGGGTAAACCTCAGAGTTAGAAACTTAGAATCATCAAACTATTCATGACACCTGGAGAAGTCCTCCTAAGAACTGTGATTCAATTGGATGTTTTTCTGGTGCCATCTTCTAGAAAAACGGTAGAGAAACACTATACATGACGGCCTTAAATGCTTGGATTAGTCCCCAACAATAATAATGATCCTTAGATATCAGCATTACACAACGTCACCTTTATAGTCGCTCCAAAATGCCTATTTTGGCCGATTCGCTATGGAACACCTGCAAAGACTGCAAAGTAGAAAACTGTAAGTATAATTACAAGATTTACACTTGAAAAAACTACACTAAACATAAGGGATTTGATAATAAATACATTTTTAATTTAAAAATAGATGACCTAGTTTAAGTTTGTACAATTCTTAAGGTAAAGAGAAGAAAGAAATATTTTTTAAGTATTTTTTTATAATTATACCCTTATGGATAATAAATAGTAAAATTAAAAAATAATTTATCTCTCAAAATATATCACGGATTTTCGTAAATTTTATACCAATGAAAATTATTTTAAAATATTTGCGCAACGAATATGAACATGTCTATTAAATTATAAATATTTCTTATACTAAAAACAATCAATTAAAAGGGTAGTCTTAGAAATATTCTCTTGTTCAATGATATAGGTCACCTATTGTGGATAAAATTTAAAAATAAATAAGTCATCTATTCTTGGACGGAGGGAGTAGTATAAAAACCAGCACTTATCACATCCTCATTTTATGCTCTGTGACCACAAATCTACCCGTAGTTTGCCAATGTGTCACAAAATACCATGAGAGCAATTCCAGTGAGCATTGACTTTGTTGCCAAAATGCCAAGCCAGGTGGATAGCAAACTCGGTTTTGGGCAGCGGAGAATGGGCTAAACGACGAAATATGAATCGACTGATGCATATAGGGCCGCTCGGCCTAGGTTGAGCCGAGGCTCGGCTCAACATGATTCGACTGTTGTCGAATCTTATCAAACAAATCCAACGGCTATAATTCCACCCCAACTACTTATGATATTTGTAATTAAGTTAGAGAGCATGTAATCACAACTAATCCCATACGTGCAGTCAAAAAATCCTTCAAGATTGCATAATGAGCTTCATAAAGCAAAAAAGAACTACTAACTTTATTAAAATTAAAAACGTTTTTTCTGGAGTAGCATGCCTACTTTTTAACATCTCATACGAATAATCAAAAAATCCTTCAAAATCGCATAATGAGCTTCATAAGCAAAACTTGTCCTTTTCCATCTTCGTCATTTTTCTCGAACTCGCAATACAACTTCGGCATTGGTTTCACCCCTTAATCGATATTGATTGACAACCCAATCTAAAGCTATAAATTCTTCCACTTGTCTTCTTATAGTTTGATATCGACAAAACAAACCAGCTATATTACGGTTATCCGGGTTACCACCACCGGTGTCAGGGCAAAAATTCTCATAGATTCTACTCCAGTAACTCATACTCACTAAACTATTTTGTCGTCGTTCCTCATTCCTTGCCGGATAGCATGCAACAAAGTTTCTACATAGAGATAGATATTCATCAATAGTAAACTCTGCCGGATTAATATATGGTTAAGCCATATGGGGGTAAAAGAAGTTGGAGAAGCTGTGATTTGGGAAGTGAAAATACTTGAATCAATAGAACTATTTTATAGCCGTTGTCGGCTCAACCTAGGTCGATCGTCTCAATTTGCAACGACAACGACTATATAATTTAAAATTTCGATCTTAGCCATTCATCTAGGTTTAATCAAACGGCTATTTATGATTTTAGCAATAAACTAATTCAATTACAAAATTAACTTAACTTAACTTAACCAAAATTAACTTAACTTAGCAATGAACAAGCTTAACTTAACGAAATTAAAATTAGATTAAATTAACTAAAATTATATTAAATTAATTAAATTATATTAAAACAGGCTTCTCCATTACATTACTTTAATATACTACGCTCTTTTACAAGATATAAACTAGAGGTAGTAAAAAATTAAATTAAATAAACACTTTAGTAAAAATCTCTGAAAATATTGGGCCTCCTGTTTATCTTCATTTGACGGATCTTCCGTTCGATGTGTTCTTGAGAAGATTTCCCTGTTTTTATGAACAGTCGTACGGTTTACTTTCAAATTTTCTTTTCCTTCGATTTTATTTCCTTCAACTCTTCTTTTTCTAATAGGTGCAGATTTGACTTGGTTAACATCTAAAACTTGAGACCTCTTTGGTTTTTCTCATTCTCAATTTTCTTATAACCATCACATATCTTATTAATAGCATCTTAGAGTATGACTCCAGAAAAATCAAGTTGGGTTGGGAGATCAAGTTGGGTTGCAATTTCGTCGTTTTTTCTGTTTTTTTTTTTTTTGAACAAAAGTTGAGAAGAAGAGTTTAAGATGGAAAGATTAAGATTAAAGTGAAATTAGAAGAATTTTTGAGTGGAGAAGGTGTGATTTTGGAGTTGAAAATGTTTGAATTTATAGGGAGAGAATTGAGAGTCATTGGATGAGAACCGTTGAGATTTGACCGTTGTCGAATTTCATTGAGCCGCTCAGCCCATGCTAGGCCGAGCGGCTCAGTGTGAGTCGATCGTCACAAACTAAGACGATCGACTAAGTCTGAGTCTCGATGGGCAAACCCCCCAATGCACCCATTTGCCAAGTCGTTTTTTGGATTTGCCTGTCCCACTGTGGGGTGGTAATTGGAAAATTAACCATAATATCCACCCCACTGGAGTTGCTCTGACCAAAGAAAATTGGCGATCTAAATATCTGCAATTCTATATCATAACCCAAAGTCTGCCATTGTGTCCTAAAATTTGCAACATTGTTCGCTTGTAACTGAATGATCCTCGATTAACTCATATAACCGGAACTCTATCAAGTGACTCAAACAAATTTCGGATAAAATTGCCTAGTGATCCGAATTCTGCCCAAATTTTTTGGTTTAAATCTAAAAATGTACATTGTGACCCAATACCCATTTTCTACGTTTTAGTTCAAGATATCCCACAATGAACTAAAACTTGCTGAGCGACTCAAAATCCGTATCATAATCCAAAGTCTCCATTAAGACCCTAAATTTCCCTCGTGAACCAAAAATATGTCATTATGATCCAAATTATATCACGCGATTCAAAATTTACAAGGGGGCCTATAATCTAAGGGTCATTTTTTAGGGCGACTCAAAAAGAATTTGAGTCGATTATGTAGTGAATAATCGATTATTTTTTATGTACTTTTTCTATCGATTATGTAGTGATTAAACAGTGTCTTACGAGCTAATTGTTCCTTATTTTGTTTTCTTAGGGAAATGCGAGCTAAGCAACCCAAAATACAATTGTTTCGGGGCCTCGTCGTGAATGGGGTAAGAAAGTAACCGCTAGTGCAAGAAGAGAAAAGAGCGCTAGCGGAATCTCTATCACCGAAGGAACTCAACCTAGTTTATAACTAAGTGTTCCACAAGTTAGAAAACAAGAAGAAGGAGAACCAAGTGATCCACAACTTATAAACCAAAAAGAAGGAGAACCAAGTGCTACACAAGGAGAAGGACAAGGTACAAAGAAGGTAATTGAGAAAAAAGGAGGACACCAAGTCCCCACCTCTTTGAAGATGAAGGGTATTGAAGCAAGCCAAATCCCTGGGTTCCCAAGAGATGAAGGAGATATGTTATTTGGACACAAAGACTCATGGGCGTAAGAAATTTATTCAACTGAGACAACAATTATAAAACACCATTCTTAAGTTATTATCTTTTCATTCGTAGAAATGTTAACGACTATTCTAATTATTTATAATTCGTCGTGTATATTAGGATCATTCTCATACATTTCGTTTACTCAAACCTACAAATGCACCAAGAGAAATAAAATACCGGCCATTAGATAGTGAGTGTGAAAGGTTCAAGCAAATTATTTATGACTAGGGGTTATCTACTTCTGCTGAGAATTCAATGTTAGGGCATGACCGGGTGTCGATATCAGCCTTCCAGGAGAGAATGTATCCTGAGACTAACACCTTCCATATGCCGTTTGGAGAGATGACGATCACCCCAGATGATGTGGTTGAGATTTTTAGTCTCGCTGACCATGGTACAACCGTCAAGTTTGATTACGTAAAACAGTTAAGCTGGGAACAGCTTTATTTTTACACTGAGAAGTTCCTTGGTTGGGATCGAGCGATATTCGATATTGAGTTCAACCGGTGCTTTCGTTACAAAACTAGAAAGTTCAGCATGGTCCACTTGATGAATATGTTCAAAGGCACCAAGGGTAAAGAAGAAAAGAATCCAGAGTTTAGCGACGACGAAATGAATGTTGCAGCCACTGCATATCTCCTTTGTGTATTGAGATGTGTCATTTATAAATGATTCATCGAAATAATGAGTCACCCGTTCCATTGATATGGATACATCTGAGATCACCAAATGCTCGGGAGCCCAGTCAAAATCTCTTATCTTCCCGCCTAGAAATCGGATCAATTGCTTCAATAACTAAGCCAGAGTATGTTATATCTGCGCCACCCTTGGATGGTTTTTTGGGATCAAGAATCTCCTTACCATCAGCTCGGATTTGGGCGTTCTAGCCAAAATGAATCCTATTTTGGCTATTATCGGAATAGTTTGTGGGTTCCGAACAGCTATAGCAGCTGAACCTAATAAGATAGCAATACGACCCATGACGTAATAAGGACTTGGGCATGGACTGTGAAACAAAACAGCTTATAAATTAGCAATAAAAAGGTTGAGACTCATTCCCTATGTACAAGAGCTAAGCAAAAAAAGAGAAATTACCCCAAAATCCAACCAATCTTGCTTGCACAATGGAAAGAGCCACTGGTTTCCGTAACCTGCTGGTAGGAGAGGAAGAATGGACTAATAGGGAAGTCCACCCGACTTTCTGGACAGAACCCGGAAACGCACTTCGGTGCGCCCCCCCGTTCAAGTTGCCGAAACCGGGTCGACGCCAACCTTCTACAACTATTGCATTATCTCAATAAAGTTCGTGATTACTCGTGGGACACTGCATGCCATGTGTTCTTGATGGAAGAGTTAAGAAAGGCATCGAGGGAAGCAACTAGCCAAATTGTCGGGAATGTGAGCCTATTATAGGTATTTTGGTAAATCTATCGATGTTTTGATTGTTATTTATTTTTTTCTCTTTTAAGAATCAATTTTCTCATACTTGGTTTGATATGTACACTAGACATGGATCTATGACCACTTCCTGTTCCTCAATTTGGCTAAAGAGAACCCGATATGGCAGAAAGGAACACCCACAGGAACAAAATATATCTTTGACAACGATCGTTCAAGGAGCACCAATTGATTTCTTTGAGGAGGAAATTAGACTTGATGACGTCCAAAGATGTATGATTTGATCCATACAAGGAAGACCGAGCTAGTTGACATATAGCGGGAAGGTCTGAGTTGTCGTTTTATTATGGACCCTTGTGGAACCCCACATGATATGTTATGTACAATGCCTCAAGGGTGATGCGTCAACTCAGTTATGTACAAGAAGAACCTTGGATTCACATGTATGGCAAGTTCAAATTGGATGTGGAGAATTGTGTATGTGGTAAGGACTCTATTACAGTAGTTTATTCTGTTAACCCAGCCGTTGAAGATTGGAATAACAGGATGCAATATTTGATCAACGATGGGAGACCTGTCAGACGAGGTTATGAAGTACATCCAGGATATATGGAATGGTACCGGGAGCATTCGCATCTTCATGTGATCCGTGAAGATAAAGGAAAGACCATCAAGGCTTCCGGTTATACTTGTATCATCAAAGACAAACCATCTGGTTATGAAAGGCGTACGTAATGTTCTTTTCTTTTGATTTTAATATTACGGCTCAACATTTTAGGTAATAATCATTTGATTGTTATTGCATAAAAATAAAAAAATAGGTTTATGTTTTTCTCCAAGAAGATTGTTGGGTGTATAAAGGTGGGAGTGCCTTTATCAATTGATAATCTGAAAGAGCATAAAGACCTTGGATAACATTGATAATGAAGCTTATGCAAGTAAGTTTGGGGAGAAAGCTTCGAATAAGACTAAGAGGCCAGCAGCAAAGCCCAGTAAAAGATCCCGTGGTTCATCCAGTGCTGATGGTTAAGCCATTGTCCCTGATGCTAAAGAAAATGTCCTTGATGCTGAAACAAAGTCCTTGGTGCTCGTCGTGCTCGTACTAAAACCAAAAAAATCTAGAAATTAGATTGTGGTTGTCTTATTAGAGAACATCATTTTCAATTGATTTGCAAAAAACTTGTTTCGGATTATAAGTTCTAATATCATTTTTCGTACTAAATTCAATGTCGTTTTTAAGGATTTTTTCAAATATAAGTTCTAACATTATATTTAATGTTAAGGGATAGTTTACTTTATGGATGATGAATGGATTTTAGGTTCTTTTTGTGAATTATCAATTGATTTGCAAGAGACTCATACTTCATAAGTAACTTTGTTGAAATTTTGTATAGATAAGTGGTATGCATCACCTACAGATTAAGCTTGTTGATCCACAATCAGATGATAATTATCTACCGATTACACCTGTTGATCCTAAATCGGGTGATAATTATCTACCGATTATACCTGCTGATGGAACTATTTTGTTTCTGACACATTTTACATTATAATCGGTAGTAAATACACTACTGATTATGGAGTATGCAAACTTTGAAAATTTTATAAATTTTTCAATTTTAAATTTGGGGAAACATCTATAATCGGTAGTAAATACATTTTCTTAGACTACCGATTATGAATATAATAATTTTGGAAATTTTATAAAATTTTAATTTTGAATTTGGGGCAACATCTATAATCGGTAGTAAATACATTTTCTTAAACTACCGATTATGAATATGATAATTTTAAAAAATTTACAAATTTTTCAATTTTGAATTTAGGGTAACATCTATTATCGGTTGTAAATACATTTTCTTAGACTACCGATTACGAATATAATAATTTTGGAAATTTTACAAAATTTTCAATTTTGAATTTGGGGCAACATCTAGAATCGGTTGTAATTACCATGGATACATAATCGGTAGTTAGAATATACTATTATCTACCGATTATAGTCTTTGTAGTAAATTTTTGAAAATACTATGACGATACAACTCTATATGTAGGGAAAATGGGTTTTTGTGTTTGATTTTTTAGTATAATCGGAAGTAATTTTTGTCATATATCTACCGATTGTCTCACTTGATTTTAATTTGATTTTCTTTTGATAATATTCAACATAATCGGAATTACAATATAATTATCTACTTCTGATTGTTCAAATCGGAATATAATGGTGATCCCGATACTTCCGATTGTACAATATAATGTTGTCAAAAAAACTTTCTCCATAAACTACTCACCATCCTCGGTCAATTCAATTGGGCCCTTGGGAAAATTTGTTAAACGATCCCAACGCTCTATGTTGGAATCGTATTGCTTCAACCACTCCTTGCAATGGTTAGTTGGGAAGTAATCCGACCACCTACTCAATGGAGGTAATAGACAATCTTCCGTTAACCTTAAAACGATAAAATAATTGTTATTAACCCATACCATAATGATTCGTCTATCCTTGACTGACTCATCACAAACCGTCATTGTGGGTGTAAACGTAACACTCACTCCTAAGGAAGGAGGACATAAATAATGTACCACACAGTTCAAAACATCTGCTAAAAGATACCCATATTTCGGCATTACCATCCAATACTGGACCCGATTTTCTTCAATCCCTTTCGGCATTTTACACGAGTATATAACTCTTTGAACTCTTGTTCTCTAACATGTCTATCTCATTCTCTCATCATTTCAATATAGAATTCTATCCTCCAATAGTTGGACGGCCGTCTTATTTCTTAAATATTGCCATTGGGTGATATTCTCGGTAACCGCCTCACTAAAGTCTCCTATTTGTTTCAAAGCAACGTGAAAACCATATTCGTCATCTCCATCGACATCATCGGTTGACAAAACCTTCTCTTGGATTCTCAAAACTTCTGTCGCTCCATCCCCGCGGGGCAGAGAACCCGTCGTTGTCTCGGATGTCAATTGGTCATGTTTTACTACAATTACTTGAAATGTGTTTGGATAACATACTTTTTCGATTGTGAGTCGTTCCAAATACTTATCGTATATTGTATACGTACCTCGATTCGGTCTTCCGTGTATAGGTTGGGTTTGACTTACTTGAGAAGGAATCGTAGAGACCTTAGGTTTGACTTGTCGTGAGCTTGGTCCACCTTGATCCTTCCTTGGACGACCCCTTTTTCTTAGAGCCGGCACATCTTGATACTCAGCTTCAGTATGCACATGCCTAAAAGCTCTCATTGACTAGATAATCATTCCTTCAACTATTTTCTTTGAATTGACCTTGGTTTTTCGGTATTTGGCCTACCCATCGCCTTTTGTTTCATTGTTTCTTGAACAACCTTTAGGGGGTAGAGGTGTTCATGGCCGGTTTCGGTTCGGTTTTGTGCCAAACCAAAACCGAAACCGGCAAGGTCGGTTTTCCAATTATTTTTCCATTGCCGTTTCGTTTACCGCCGGTTCGGTTTTACTCGGTTTTCTCTCGGTTTCGGTTTTTTCCAACGGGTTTCGGTTAACCGTTTGGAAAACTAAAATTAAAAAAAAAAAAAAATTAAAAAAAAAAAAAATCATTTTTTTTAAAAAAAAGTGGATTCTTCCATAACTAGAAGAGAACTAGGGTTAGAAAGTTAGGGTGGGATTATATATTAAGGGTAATGAAGGGTTCAAATTAGATCTATCAAAAACTAGATCAAGGGTCTTAAATAGTCGGTTTTCCATGGTATAACGGTTCGGTTTTTGGCTAAACCAAAACCGAAACCGTGACTACCGGTTTCCATACTTTTTTTCCATAACCATTCCATTAGTAAACGGTTCGGTTCGGTTTTGGCCAATTCAGTTCGATTTTGGCGGGTTTCCGTGGAAACCCGTTAACATGTACAGCCCTAGACAGGGGTGAAGGGCTTCCTCTAAATGGTGCATTAATATTTTATTTTTTGTCCCATTTTACGTAAAGTAACGCTCGAGTATTCGTGCAAATATTTTCGTCTCCACGAACGACCCACCATCAACCACCGGGGTGTTTGGAGTGAAAGATAATTGCTTCCAAAAGGAATGAATATCATTAATGTCAATCACTTCAACATACCTACCAAGCATGTGATGACACGGGAGTCCAATACCTATCATCGTCTTACAATTGGGAACTGTAGTCTCATCATCGTGATCTCTATACAACTCCAATTGTTGTATCATGTAATTTATTGCCCACTAAGAAACTTTGTAAACTATACCCCTTAGAATATTTTATGTTTTAAATGTGCCAACGGGAATCTATGCCGGCTTTTTTCCATTGAACCGTAAATCTTAGTGAGGTCACGATCGGTGAACTCATGGATTGCTTCTTGGACCAACACAACCCCATTTTGACTACCGACTAATATTTTCTTTAATCAGCCATGGGACCCCTATGTAATGCTTGTTGCCTCATTCTTGAAGTTCTGATATTCATATATCCATGCAAACACAAACTTATCCTTATGTGGTCCCAACCATTATGTTTTGCAATACTTAACTGGTTTGGGATAATTCTTGCCCCATTCATCCTCAAAGTTCTTCAAGTTGTATTCATAAACTTCCTCCATCATCGACCAAACTAGCTTATCCTATGCTTTTAGAAATAAAGACAACTTTATTCCATTCTCGGCCCACTTTTCATTAGCTAACCTTTTCTCTTCTTCTCGTTCTTCCATGGTTAGTTTACTAATACATTCATCCTCTCCCTTGAACCTCTTGGTACCTTTGTTTCGTTTTTTAGCTTGGATATGATGTCAGTTATTGGATTTGATGTTGCATTGAATGTGCCACGTACAAAGCAAATTCCTGGCTTCCGAAAACACTACCTTTATTGCATTCATCAAGGCTTGATCGTTATCCGTTACAATAACCCTTGGAAATGTTATCCATTATAAACCGACCTCAATGTTTGCAACATCCAAATGAAACTCACATCGTTCTTAGCATCCATTAAACCCCAAACCACCGTAAATGTGCATTTTTCCAAAGTGTGGCAAGCAATGTTCAACAACGACATGTTGTACTTGTTTGTCTTGTAAGTAGCATCTATCAACAAAATTTGATGAAATCATTGAGCCAATTGGATCATCTTCGAATGTGCCAAGAAAATACGAATCACTTTACCATCCCTTTCTTCTTTTCTCAATGTGTAATTGTGTTTCACAGCTAACCACTCTGATTGTTGCATAACCATTCGACCATCCCATTCCGTCCTTTTGATCGTTGCTAGCGTCGACTTAATTGTAGACAACGAAGACAGGTTGTTGGTGTCGTCCGCCTTTATCTTAGATAAGATTGCACTCTCTTTCATTACGTTCCTCATAGACTTCACCGTCTCCATTTCCTTTGGTTTTAACTTGGAAACCATTACGTTCCCAACAAGACTTTTCGGATCTTCGTGGTTGTGACGACCATTAGCAACTCTAAACATTTTCCATACTTTACCTTCCTTATCGTCGGGCTTACTGAAGATAATCTTAAATGGGCATCCAATCTTCTTTGAATTACCTCGGTATTTCCTCTTCGTCTTTTTTACATATTTACGATCCTTTCCCACGTGACTCTTTTGCTCGCACCTCTCTCACAAATCATTTCAAAATCGACCAAACCTCACGTAATTGTTCTGAACTACAATGCACATCTTCTCTTTTGCCTTGTTGATAAGCCATTTCTTTTCCTCCGCCTTACTTCCAAATATCTTAATGCGCATATAAAAAAATAAATATCATAAGTCTAACCATGTAACATACATTCTTATAACAAGACAAAAGTGGGTAGGTAGCATACCAAATCATTTGCATAGTGTAGGGAAGTATCAGGACCCTCATATGAAACATGATTAACCGATTCAATAATCTAAATAAAATAGCAATAAGTTAGACTACAACAATCGGTAGATAATTATGTTCATGTACTACCGATTAACGATAATTGATAGTTAATTATGTCCCCGTACTACTGATTAACCACAATCGGTAGTTAATTATGTTCCCGTACTACCGGTTATAGAAAGAAATCAAGACAAGTTTTGTACACAAAAACAAGTATAATCAGAGGTTTAATTTGTTAAACAACAATCGATTACAATGGAATCGATAGATAAATTTGATCTTTAAACTACCGATTACAAAGTTCAAAATTTTAAAGTTTAATTCAATTCTGGATACAATCACAATCGGTAGATATGTGATTGTACAAACTACCGAGTGGAAATCGATAGGTAAAAATATTCATCCACTACCGATTGTGACAGATGAAGAGTTAGAAATTTTGTAAGTTTGGAGAAATTCATATTTGGGGCGACAACTATAATCTGCAGATAATAATTATTCCTAAACTACCGATTATGAAATTAAAATTCGAACAAAATTCAATTTGGGGAATTTGTTTAATCGGTAGTAACATTCTTCACGAGACTACTGATTATACCATAATTTTGGCACAAGAATGTGTAACCGGTAGATATTTTATGGTACTGCATTATCTACCGATTCTGGGACGTCCATGGCATTAAAGGCATGTAAAAATGAATTTTTTTGTTAATGATCACATACAAACACATACAAAATGGGTTTTTGAGCTTCTTAACATAATACCTGATTGTTTGATGCATTGTTATCTTCATTTTGATGTGGTTCATCGTTTTCTCTCGTTAAATCGTCGTCTAGGGTTTCTTCCACACCAAAATTTGGATCATCCAACAAATATCCCAAATCGCCATCTTTAAACGCTATTGAACCTTTCATATTATGTTCTTCATGATGTTTCTCACCTTCTTCCTCATACTCATCCATGTTTGTTATTAATTTTAGGTAAAACCTAGTTTTCCCAAACTTCTTCTTCTTCTTCTTCTCTAACACACTCTCTATTTCTTTTCTAAAACTATAACTCAATTAATTTTCTAACACTAACTATAATCAAAATTAACTAACTAATTAATCATTATTAGTACTAATTAAACAAAGGCAGATTAGCCATTAAAGAAAATATATGGATAAGGGAAGTGCAGATATTACTTCTTAGTGTCCTTATTTTGTTTTATTAGTCGCCCTAAATTCTTTTTGGGTCGCCCACAAAAACACGAGGATAATTTACCACGTCACTAATAATTTGTCCTTTGACTTGATAGGACAAGTTGACACATCATAAGTCAAACTATCCAAAATTGGGACATGTTGTCTATTGTTCTGTTGGAAAAACATTTGCTTGAGTTGTTAGAACATTTTTTGATTTAGCAGTATCTTATCCAATAATTAAATATTATGTTTTTTCACTTAAAAAGTTTTTATTTATCAAGTTTTAAAAAATTATTATCACAACCATCTATATATCCGGATAAATTTTTGATGGGGACGTTTTTGGATGGAGGTCTGGGGGATAGATAATACGTTACCATTTATCTTTTCCAATTAATTATATTTCCAAAGATATAAAGGAGGTTTGTTTTTAGAAATAAAGTTGGGCTATTTTTTTATATTTGGAAACAAAATTAGTTGGAAACAGTTAATGGAAGGGACAAATGGTAACATATTATTTGTCTCTCACGCCCTCATCAAAAATTTAATCATATATATCTAATGATTAGTTTTGGTGCTACTAGATAATAATTATTTCTAAACTACCGATTATGAAATCAAAATTCGAACAAAATTCAATTGGGGAATTTGTTTAATCGGTAGTAACATTCTTCACGAGACTACTGATTATACCATAATTTTGGCACATGCGTGTGTAATCGGTAGATATGGTACTCCATTATCTACCGATTCTGGGATGTCCATGGCATTTAATGCATGTAAAATGATTTTTTTTTTGTTAATGATCACATACAAACGCATACAAAATGGGTTTTTGAGCTTCTTAACACAATACCTGATTGTTTGATGCATTATTATCTTCATTTTGATGTGATTCATCGTTTTCTCTCGTTAAATCGTCTAGGGTTTCTTCCGCACCAAAATTTGGCTCATCCAACAAATATCCCAAATCGTCATCTTTAAACGCTATTGAACCTTCGATATTATGTTCTTCCTGATGTTTCTCACTTTCTTCCTCATACTCATCCATGTTTGTTATTGATTTTAGGTAAAACCTAGTTTTCCCAAACTTCTTCTTCTTTTTCTTATTCTTCTTCTCTAACACACTCTCTATTTCTTTTCTAAAACTATAACTCAAATAATTTTCTAACACTAACTATAATCAAAATTAACTAACTAATTAATAAATATTAGCAGTAATTAAACAAAGACAAATTAGTCATTAAAGAAAATATATGGATAAGGGATGTGCGGATATTACTTCTTAGTGTCCTTATTTTGTTTTATTAGTCACCTTAAATTCTTTTTGGTCGTCCTCAAAAACACGAGGATAATTTACCACGTCACTAATAATTTGTCCTTTGACTTGATAGGACAAGTTGACACATCATAAGTCAAACTATCCATAATTAGGACATGTTGTCTATTGTTCTGTTGGAAAAAATATTTGCTTCAGTTGTTAGAACATTTTTTGATTTAGCAGCATCTTACTCAATAATTGGATATTATGTTTTTTCATTTAAAAAAATTTCTATTTATCCAAGTTTTAAAAAATTATTATCACAACCATCTATAAATCCGATAAATTTTTGATGGGGACGTTCTTGGATGGAGGTGCGGGGGATAGATAATATGTTACCATTTATCCTTCTCATTAACTGTTTCCAACTAATTATATTTCCAAAAATATAAAGGAGGTTTGTTTTTAGAAATAAAGTTGGACTATTTTTTATATTTGGAAACAAAATTAGTTGGAAACAGTTAATAAAAGGGACAAAGTAACATATTATTTGTCCCTTACGCCCTCATCAAAATTTTAATCCTATATATCCAATGATTAGTTTTGGTACTACTAGATCAAAATATGCTCGAGCAGCGTTCGGTTCGTATCTTTCACTTCAATTTGGGTTTATTTGTGTCTTTCACTTCAATATTTATGTAATTCCGGTCCTTCTAGAGAAGTCTATCACCGCTGATTCTAAAGTACGGTTTGTTAGGTGCATGACGCGTTTTAGGGTGCTTGCAAATCACGCAGCATTATCCTCCCACTAAGTAAAAGTCACTAATACTTGATAAGTCAACCGTCGAATTAGAATATAGTGTATCTGGAAAAGGTGCAACCAACCATGTGGCTTCGTAATTAAGCCATAATTAAGAACGTATTCTTTTTCTAAATTATATCTATCTTCTCTGGTGAAACTTGAAACAAAATTCTATTTATTCGGTGCATTACGCATTAAATGTGCCCCATTGCACATGCAATGCAGCACTGAATATCATGGTATGTCAACTGTGATGTTTGTCTCTTGTGGTCAACCGCCCCCAGATATGATGCCGATAACGCTTGCATGGATATGCTGAACCCAATTCTATTATTTTTTTCTTTTTCTTTTTATTTTTTTTGATAAAAAGGTTCAACTCATTTAAAAATAAAAGATTTAAATATTTACAGACCGTCACTAAAATCGAAAGATAAGAATACAACGGTAAAAATAATAAAATCATATCCTGAAATTACGCACGTAGGTTTTATGTGCAGGGATTTAACGATAAAAACTATGGTAGCACAGGCATAACCATCAGGTATCACTACAATATTTATAACTGAGATTTGAGCCATGCTGATTGCATCCAGAATAGCAATGGAGTGGAATTGGTTTAAAGTGCAATTCAAAACGAACTCAGAACCTGCTTCATTGCTAAACTCTAATACAGAACCTTCATGATATATAACAATTATAATTATCAAAATAAAACAGAAAATGCATCAAATTCCATTATGCTATATCCAAAACATAATTACATGAAAGGAAATTAAAGAACGGATGGTCTGACGAATCATGCAGTGGATGTCAGTCAGACGTGAAATCTATCAATAA
This sequence comes from Papaver californicum, assembly GCA_023531435.1. Taxonomy (NCBI): domain Eukaryota; kingdom Viridiplantae; phylum Streptophyta; class Magnoliopsida; order Ranunculales; family Papaveraceae; genus Papaver; species Papaver californicum. The sequence goes on from JAJJMC010025839.1 coordinate 2,081,230, forward strand.
TTATTTGGATCAAACGATCCCATCTTTTCTTAATTAAATTGTATTAAATAACTTTATGAGTATCCCCATATAATCATTCTCTAGTTGGTTAAATAAATATCATGTTTTAAAAAAAATAGTTATGGGGATAAAGGCCACTACCCCATCTGGAGGAACTATTCTATGTAGGCTGCGAAATTGTATGAAAATCAAGCACCATTTACCTATCCGTATTCACATCAAAATCTATTAGATCATTACAACTTAACATATAGAGAGCTATCTTGTAAAAGGATCACAAATTCATAACTAGTGATGGGTCTGGGTCATCGAATATGGCTTTGGGCGACCAACAAACCTTGGATAAATACATATGACCCCTTAAGAGACACATTCACAGCGGATGGCCCATTCCGTGAATTTGTGCTTCACGAAACCAAAGAATGAAACTAGGAGCGGCAACAATATGAGTTCAATGTACTTGGAGTGCTAAAACATGTTTCCATAAAATTTAGTTTAAACTGGACAAAGTACTCTTTTGTAAATAATTATAAAATCGGCTTTACATAATTAAGGATATACGTAAAGAAACCCATGTTAGAATTGAAATCCCGCCCACCCAATAGAACAACCAAATTTCAACACTCCGCGTTCGGAGCAGTAATTAAGTGGAATCAATATTTTGATAAAAAGAAACGAACTCTTCCATTTAAGGTCATTATACTTTGTCCTCATCTAAAGCATATAATCTCTATAAATTAATTTCCTCAGGGGTCTTTTGTACTCCCACGGATCTGTCTCTCTCTCACTCACTCATGCCAAATGAAACAGAAGAAGAGAAATGGGAGGGGAAGGCATGTGCCAATCTGAAAGATAACACAGCAGAAGAAGTATGGTCTTTTTTTGAAGATTTCCTCAGTATACACAAGTGGTTACCGGGTGTTGACGCATGTACCTTAGTCGAAGGCGTAGCTGGAGAACCAGGTTGTGTCCGGTACTGTACTGGCACTTCCATTCCAACAGACGGCAGCGATGAATCAGTGACTAGTTGGGTTAAGGAAAAGTTATTGTCTATCGATCCAATCCAACGGTGCATAAGTTACGAAGTGATCGAAGGGAACGTTGGGTTTGAATCATACATAGCAACCATCACGGTTTCTTCCGGCTCTGAGGATACTCAAGAGAATGGTCAAAGTGGGTCAATGATCGAGTGGGAATATGTTGTTAATCCGATCCCAGGGTGGAAATCAGAGGATTTGGGTTTTTATATTGATTCTACTTTACATACCATGGCTGAGAGAATGCAAGAAGCCCTGCTTCTAACTAAATCATAGTACTTGAATACTAGGAATTTGAATGTAAAAACATAGAAATTCCTATGATTTTCCTTTAAACATGAGTATTTAATGGTTGGTGCCAAATCTTTTCTTAATTCTTACATAGAACATCCAGCTAAAATGACACCGGAAAATTACGTCATCAATGTGAAAAGATTTTAAGTTTGGCAGAGACAATTTTTGTAGTACAATAGTGTAAAGGACTGTAGTTTTTGTTCTTTTCATGTACAAAAACAAGCACTTGTGATTTTCAAAAAGAGATACTTCCACATTTTGTACACACACTTTAAGAAAAACAGAGAGTAGAGTAATAGACTAGGTATTACGAGGCTTCAACTTTTAGAATCCAAAGGGAAAAAAACATGGTCAAATCTAATATTCCAAAGTTGGTTCCCTTAAAGAATTCAAAAAAAAAAAGGAAATGGGTTTACTGTTTAAGATTTCTTAAAATATGATTTTAGTGGACTTGTAAAAATTAAGTAGATGAAATGGACAAAAAAAAACAAAATAATTATATCTTTAATCTTTAAATTTATTTCTATTTTATCCTTTCTCTCTCTAATTTAAAAACAAATCATAAAAGCACTCATAACTTTCAAAATGTAGATCCGATTTTAATAAAACTTATATTTTTAGAAAAGATTTTAAATTATCTTAAAAACAAGATCCATTGTTGATAATAAATTCAAAAGTTTTTTTTTACGAAAGAAAATAGCTAGGATGAAACTGGTTGCATCCTGAATTAAAATAAAATAGAAAAATCTATTCAAAAAATAGCTTGGATGAAATTGGATGCATCCTGTTTTAAATTAACAAAATAAAAATATTCGCATAATAGCTAGGATGAAACTGGTTGCATTCTGTTTTAAAATAAAATTGAAAAAAATATTTGAAAATAACAATGATGAATCAGGTTGCATCCTAACTTGAATTTGTTTTCATCCATGTTTATATTAGTATGAAACTAGTATCATCATGCTCAAAACACTCTCAAAAGATTGGTACATGGCTCAAAAGTGCTTGAGAGGAAGAAAAAAAGCTAAAAATAATAAACAGGAAATCTGCAACGTTTTTATGGTATTACAGATTAACTGTTGCAATGAAGCTAAAGATAAACGTTGCGAAGATGAAGATAAATGTTGCTGATTTGTTGAAGAAACCGTCGCAGCTAAAGATAAACGTTGCAAATCTGAAGATAAACGTTGCTGATTGGTTGAAGAAACCGTTGCAGCTGAAGAGAAACGCAATGAAGCTGAAGATAAACATTGCGAAGATGAAGATAAACGTTGCTGATTTGTTGAAGAAACTGTTGCAGCTGAAGATAAACGTTGTTGATGGGTTGAAGAAACCGTTGCCTTTTCTCTGTTCTTCCCGTCTTCTTCAGCAGCAGCAACACAAAAAAATTATGAATTGATTTTTTCGCTCTTTTTAGCTTCCAGAGCTCGACCCAACCTTCCTAACCTCTTTTGTGACTCAACCAAACCTTTTTATACACCACATGAGCAAGAATTCTTTAAGAAAAATCCTCCCTGGAAATTCCGTCTAAAACTCTCCTGATTCCTGCTTGTTCAAAAAGCTCAAGAAGGTTGAACTGATTTGTTGAGGTAGACCTGTGCATTAAAGCTTGAAGTTCATTCTCTGTTTGCTTAAAAAAATAAATAATTGGTCCAACTTGTACAAATGTATCAACCAAAATTTGCAACTACTTTAATGTCTCTGTGGTTGTGTCTTTATGTTGCTGAGTTTTCTACTGATAACTATAAACGAATTGAAAAAGAAAAGTGGACAGACAATGGTATAATCAACATGTATGGGTATTTAGTCTACTTTGTAATAATTAATTTTATTAATAGATAAATTTTTAGATAAAATATCCAATCTATGATATTAGAGAAGTATCTAAAAGATTCATGGGTATTAGAAAAGTATCTTACTTTGCTTGTCTTCTAGACCCCAAAAAACCAATCAATGGGTTATTAAGCCAATAAACTGAAGAAAAAAGAGTAATGGTTTATTCCAAAGTTGTTCCCTGTAACGAAATCCAAAGAAAAAAGAATAATAGTTTAGCTGGTAGGTAGAAAATTACTGCACACTAGAAAAATTCTACCCCAATTTTTTCTCTTCCTGTTTTTTTTTTTATATTTATTGGATTTGGATTTGGATTTCCTTTATTTTTTTGATTTTCAGTTCTATCTACCGTGAAATTATCACGCATTTCACTCAAATTCTAGTAAAACATACAATAGTTATGTGAAATCAGTTACACGAAATCATCACACAGTTTACTCAAATTCTCATGAAACACACTAATGGATATTAATGGTTACGCGTAATTAATGGATATTAATGGTTACGCATTTTGTGTTTTTACATTAGAACCATAATACGTAGTCTCTTTCAAAATCTGATGTTGCATTTTGTAATGTATGGAATGAGGGAATATATTAGACTCTTGTAACATTCGCAAGAGCCTTTAGAAGAACAAAACCCGTGGTTAAGAGGAGGCATTTTAAAATTAATTCCTTGAAAAAAGGAATCCAATTTTTGAATAAAAAAAACGTAACAGTTTCGTACTTGAAATTCAAAGAAAATGTGAAATTATTATAAGTTTTGTTACTTTTAGCTTTCCTTTTCTATATTTTTTTAACCCTTTTAAAATTTGGTTCCATTTTTTCCTCTTCTTAATTTTCTATTTTTTCCAAAGGGTAATAATTACGCGTTTTGGATTTTTTTCAATCACAACCACAAAAAAGATAGTGTCTTCTAAAATTTGATGTGACAGTTATTGTGAACTTTGGGAGCTAATGTCTTATAAAATTTGTAAGCATGCCATACAACAACAGAGTTATATAGAGTCTAAGGAGAGGACGGTGGTCCTTCTTTTTTGTTAGGAAAATAGGTAAAATAGTAGAGAAATTTAAGGATATCCAAATATTGCGATCCCAATTTTCATGAAAATAAAATAATTTTAGAGATAAAATTAGAATAGTGTTTAAGTCTCACTATTTTCTTCTAGGTTACTAACTAATTATTATAGATATTGGTTGCTAGATAATTATTAGTGCATAAGCTAAACAACATTTAGTAGACAAGTAGAGAGAAATTGGGAGAAGAATGATTTCTATTAATGCTTCCTGGTGTAGTTACAAATGAACTAAGTATAAGGTATATATAGTGATGGATGCATGTATCACTTTGAGCTAGAGAGACAAATGCCCTTATTGCATATGAAGTAGAAGACCAAATGCCTATCTTGCATGAGAGGTGGAGGGACAAGTGCTTATCTTGTATAAGAGGTAGAGACAAGTGCCTAGCTTGTATGTGACATGAGCCAAGTGTTTAGTTTGCTCCTTTGGACACACATTTTTCTTACAATACTCCCCCTTGTGTGATCAAAGGGGACTTCAAAAGTACTGCCTCATTAATAACCTGGACAAGGAAAAACATAATGGAACAAAACCTTGACATACTTTTTCACATGTAGTGCTTCATATGTTGTGTCTCTATTGTAGTGTATTACATATAGTTTATCACATGTATCTAAATTAATTGCCTCATTAAAACCTTGTCAGGAAAATCCAGAGGGACAAAACCTGAACTAAGGGAAAATAGTACAATATTTAGAGAACTTAAGAAAAAATTAGCCTTGCACATGTTGTAGAAATCGCATCACCAGATTCTCCTCCTGATATCGACATCTCTTCATGAATTGCTTTTCTTGTATTATTGTTGTCACATTAAAATCCTTGCTGAGTAATCGAAAACTATGTGGGAAAAAGTAACCTCGGTGAAGGAAAAGAGTTCAACACGCTTTTGATGTCAATCATCGTATCTTTAGATGCTCTCCATGATGTCGGCATCTCTTCATGAATTGCATTTATGATGTTTTTGTTGTCTTATTAAAAACCTTGTTGAATAACAAAACCATGTGGGGAAAAGTAACCTCGATGAAGGGAAAAATAGTTCAACATATCATTAGATGCCTCCCCTGATGTATGACAATTTCTTTTGTCCAAAGCAGGTTTGGGAGTTCAGACAATTTCTTTAGTTTTACTTATGTAATCACGAGCTTCAGACAATTCCTTTAGTCTTATAACTTTCACATGTAATCACGGAAGTTCAGAAATCTCTTTAGTCTTATACTTCTCACATGGTTTTCAAATATAGACTTAGGCAATGACTTAATAAATAAGTCTGCCATATTTTCATCATACTTTACTTTACTGACTTGAATGTTTAGAAGACATTGTTGTTGCTGATTGTAAAAGAACTTGGGTGATATATGTTTCATATTATCACCCTTGATATACCCTTGATTCATTAGATGCAAGTTGGATCTTCAGTGGAAGAACTCAAACCACATGTCCCTCGAATATGTGTAATGATAGACCTTAACCATATACACTCACAAACCGCCTCATGTAAATGGTCTCAGAGTGGTTCGTGGAGGTATCCACAAGGGTTTGCTTGGTTGATCTCCAGGATATCGCTATATTCCCAACAGTGAACACGTATCCAGTTTGGGATCGACCTTTGTGTGGGTCTGAGAGGTACACAACATCAACAAAACCAACCAAGACACTATTTGGGGTTTTTTTGTTAGAGGTTGCAATTATATTAGTTGCTCTCCTTTCGTCTTCATAGGGATAAAACAAACCCAAGTTAATGGTTCCATATAGGTATCTAAAGTTACTCTTTATACCATTCCAATGACGCTGTGTTGGCGCTGAACTAAATCTAGCTAACAAGTTCACTGAGAACGAGATATCTGGTCGAGTACATTGTGCTAAGTACAATAACGCGCTTGTTGCATTTAGATAGGGATATTCATCCCCAATACATATTCGGTCATCTTCCTTTGGGCGAAATGGATCTTTATGTACATCTAAAGTTCGACCAACTATTAGAGTGCTAGCAGTGTGCACTTTGTCCATATTAAATTGCCTGAGTATTTTTTGGACATATGCAGACTGGTGGATTAATATTCCACAAGCTCGGTGTTCAAGTTCAAGTCCTAGATACATTCGAGTTTTCCCAAGATCTTTCATATCAAATTTGGATTTCAAATAGCTTGCGGTTTATCTTATTTCATCTAGAGTACCTACTATGTTCATATCGTCGACATAGACAACTATTATTGTAAATCCGGAACTTATTTTCTTTATAAACACGCAGGGGAAAATTTATTATTCGTATATCCCTTCTCAATCAAATAGTCACTTAGACGGGTATACCACATACGTCTGGATTGCTTTAATCCATAAAGTGAGCATTTCAATTGAATTACAAACGCACTTCGTGGTTTAAAGTCACTTCATTTGGGAAATGGAAGCCCATCTGGCACTTTCATGAATATCTCTGAATCAAGATCCCCATAAGGATATGATGAAGCCACATCCATAAGCTTCATTTCAAGTCCTTCTGAAACTACCAAGCTAACTAAGTAGCGGAACGTTATTACGTCTATTACAATAGAGTATGTTTCTTCCTAATCAATATCAGGGCGTTGTGAGAAACCTTGCACCACAAGGCGAGCCTTATACCTCAATACTTCGTTCTTCTCATTACACTTTCTGACAAATACCCATTTTGTATCCTACAATCTTTACACTTGATGGGGTTTAGCACTACCGCACCAAATACCCGTCTTTCTGTCAGTGAATCTAGTTCATCCTGGGTTGCATCTTTCCATTGAGGCCAATCTGCTCTCTTTTGGCATTCTGTAATAGAGCGTGGTTCGATATCATCGTGTTCTATAATCTCTCTAGCAACACTATATGCAAATATATCATCAATATGCGTGGAGGATCTTTCTATCAACACGTGTGCACTTTCATAATCCATAGAGATTTCATTATTCTATAGAATCAATTCGAACTTCGGGGCATCCCCCATTAATGTTCTTGGATATAACTGTAATCAGAGACAATCTCATCAGATGGATTATCTATATTGATATTATATGGATCGGTTTGTGCCTTACTCGCCCTTTTCTTCCTTGGATGAGTATCGATCGAACCAAGTGGTCTCCTCCTCTTCCTTTCGGGGGCCACTGCCTCAACTAAACTTCCACCAAGTGTAGCCTTGGCACCTCCATCTAAGGTTCCTTGTCCCTTATCAGGGATTTCCAACCTTGCAAGAACGTATGCAACTGGTATGTGTGATCTCGTCACTTTAGCGATATCAGTAAATGCATCAGGCATTGAATCATCCACATTCTGAAGATCGTTAGTTCTTTTCACTTCACTTTCACTTTGTAAAGTGCGAGGATCTAGATGAGACAATGTGGGAACACACCATAAAAATTCTTGTTGTTCCCTTGGGAAATCCTTTTCTATACCTCCTCCTAACGACGGGAAGGTTGTCTCATCAAAGTGACAATCCGCAAATCTTACTGTAAAGAGATCGTTTGTCAAAGGTTCTAATTAGCGGATAATTGTTGGGGATTCATATCCAACATAAAAACCTACTTGTCTTTGTGAACCCATTTTAGTACGATGTGGGGGCGTAATAGGCACGTATACGGCACAACCAAATATGCGTAAAATGGTTAGCTATAAGTGGGTCTGAAGCGAATAAGTAATGATGCATGCAATATGGCGTACCCCCAGGCAGTAATAGGCATGTTGGAACGCATAACCAATGCTCTAGCTATCATCTGTAACCTTTTTATGGTAGCTTCTGCGAGACCATTTTGAGTGTGTATATGGGGTACGAGATGTTCTATGTCAATTTCATTAGATGTACATAAATCATCAAATCCTTTAGATATAAATTCTCCAGCATTATCAAGTCTGATAAACTTGATTGGATTATCAGGATGGTGAGCCCTTAATATTATAATTTTTGCTAGGAGCTTTGCGAAAGCAGCATTTCTTGTGGACAACAATGCAACGTGTGACCAACGGGCCGAAGCCTCAACCAGAACCATAAAATACCTAAATGGTCCGCATTCTGGATGTATAGGTCCACAAATATCACCTTGTATTTTTTGTAAAAATGGAATATTTTGTTTGGTATCTTTAGCATAGGATGGTCTAGATCTTGTCTTTGTTAAAGTACAAGCTTTGCAAAATGACTGACGTGCCTTCTATAAGGAAAAAGAAAAAGAATGGGATATGGGGTTCACTTCAATTACTTTGGAAGACGAAGGTTGCGTTTCTCTTACTTTAGAAGGCAAAGATTGTGCATCAGTTAGTTTAGAAAGCACATTGTTACTCTGCATTGTAACAACCTTTTGTCCTATTTGTTTTTCATTCGAAAGAAGGGATGTCTGTGTGAGTTCTTTAAAACACGGATCATCATATCACAACCTGGGTACCCTAGTCGATCGTTCCAAAGCTTGTATAAGTCCCTGTCCAACAACCCATCGTTGGTAACAACATGGGATTCGATCATCCTAATAGTGGTAATGTAGAATCCACTAGAGTGACTCATTAGTTTCTCTAAGATGTGTTTCCTTCCGCATTCACTAGAAGTCACGTATTGTACTCAATTCCATTCTCACAGTGAGTTTCCAAGTGATAACTCTTTGCATGGATATCCTTGAAACTTAACAAAATGTGGTTATCTCTTGGTGCATATAGAGGTTCTGTGACTTTAATCATTGTGCCGTTTGGAAACAAAAATTGAGCAGTACCTTGCCCAATTATTACTTGTGATGATCCAATCATCGTAGTCACAAATGTATTATAAGTAGTCACATATATATTATTTGATGATTCAATTTGTCCTTGAGACATTCGTACTAGTACATTATCCAGGAATGTTATAAAAACAAACAGTTTATCTCATCTCCTTTAGAGAATCCTGTTCTACTAGAATGACGTCTTTTCCATTCTAATATAAATGCTAAACAATATACTATCATAAACAAAGTAAAATTCTACAGTGCATAATAGAAAATAAGTACTTATAGATAATCCACGCACATAACATAAAGATAGTAAGAACATGTTTAGCAACAATACCGCCTACTCAAACCATTAAGAAAACAGTAATCCTAAGATAACATAAATACCAAATTATTTAAAGAAAGAGTTTACTAAGCCATCAAACAAAAAACTAGATGTTTAGGCCCATGCAAAATCGGGTGCATCCACTGATTGAGAAAAGTCCTTGTTGTCCTGGAAGTCTGTGATTGTAAGATTTACGTCAGGGTTAAGATCATTTTCTTCCATATAGTGAGCCTCATGTTCGAGAGTTTCCCGCTAGTTTTTGTAGCTCGCATCTACATTGGCACTAGCCTTACATTTTTTGTACCAATATCGTAAATCCACACCTAAAACAAATCGCATTTTCATTTGCGACCCTTTTATTGACGGGATTCTTAGCTGTTTTCTCGAACTGGGGGTCGCTACCACTTTGGCCAGAAGTTCCTTCTCTGTGCCAAGTATTAGAATAAACTTTATGTTCATTATGTCCTCTACCATGAGAGGAATTATCTCCACGTGAGTATGGATCACGGGGATGTGAGTCAGAATGCCGAACCCTCTTTCATTTTGGGTTATTCCCTCTATGGACCTTGCCATGGTTAGCTTCGGGAATTTTCCTTTTCTCGACATCGCTGGTATTGTTATTGACAAGTATCTCATTGTGCCTCTCAGCTACTTGCAGTAAGTTTATCAACTTACTGAATATTTTGATTCTTTTGTTGTCAACCTCCAAACGATACTGGTTCGCTAGTATCATGGATGAAATGGAAAAGGTCGATAGAGTTTTCTGAATCATTTTCTCATATGTGAGTTTCTTTCCACAGACAAAGTAAGGGACATTAATGTGGTGCTCAAGTCCTTCTGAGTCCATAAATATGACAAATTTTTGGTACCATATTTCGAGACCAAATTACTTTATGGCCAGGCGAAGATGCATAAACTAAATTTCTTTATGGTTGTATAGGTAACATGAATGTCATAGTTCGATTTTTTTTCATGTTCCCAAAACGGCTCATGAGGGTATCCCATAGACGAAGTAAGAGATATTAATATGGTGCTCAAGTCCTTCTGAGTCCATAAATAGGATAAATTTTGGTGCCATATTTCGAGACCAAATTACGTTATGGCTAGGCGTGGACACATAAACCAAATTTCTTTGTGGTTGTGTAAGTAACACTGATAAGTCATAGTCCAACTTCTGATCATAACCCAGTCAACAATTAATTAACCAAGTTTGTTTATGATTTTAATAGTTGGCATACAATTTGTTAACAAGGTTAACAAAATAATTAAATGAAAAACATGCTTCTAAAAAAATAAAAACATGCACATTTAACATTTACATGCGCATAATTATTAAGGATTAAGTTACAGTCCCTTTTCAAGATTGGTTACAACCGGTTGCATAATAGATATTTGATAAATTATTTTTAGGATAATATTATCAACATGCATTAGTGATTTTAAATATTATAATAAACGTAAAAAATATATTATATATTATGGTCTTAAATTAAGTCATCATTAATAAAGGTCTAAAATGGTACAATATTATTTTCAAAAGAAAATGCATGGTATATATATTATTTTTTTGGTTTAAATAAAATAAACAAACTATTATTGTCATAATAAAAATAATAACATAGGAAAAATTAATATCATGTAAAATATATTATTTTCAAAGAAAATACAAACATGCATGCATATAGAATGGTTAAAATATACGTTCTTTTAGTAATTGTCCTTGATTAAGTGAAGAGAACCAACAAAAAATATTGTGTATGAAGGATCAATACTCGGTTAGAACAAGGTGCTGATAACGTGTTTAAGTCTCACTATTTTCTTCTAGGTTACTAACTAATTATTATAGATATTGATTGCTAGATAAATATTAGTGCATAAGCTAAATAACATTTAGTAGACAAGCAGAGAGAAATTGGGAGAAGAAGAATTTCTATTAATACTTCCTGGTGTAGTTACAAATGAACTAAGTACAAGGTATATATAGTGATGGATGCATGTATCACTTTGAGCTAGAGAGACAAGTTCCCTTATTGCATATGAAGTAGAAGGTCAGGTGCATAGCTTGTATGAGAGGTGGAGGGACAAGTGCCTATCTTGTATGAGAGGAAGAGACAAGTGCCTAGCTTGTATGTGACATGAGACAAGTGTGTAGCTTGCTCATTTGGACACACATTTTTCCTACAACAAATAGTTATTTTTTTATCTAGTTATCAAAATTTTGTGAGAAAAAATAAAAAAATATCATAAGTTACTAGATTAGTCACCAGTAAAAACACTGCACCACTTGTTTAGTATCTTGTGTGCACTTTTAAGAACCAAAATAATATGAAAATGCGTTCAAAATTCAGGCAGCTTCGACCGCCATTTTCTTTAATATGTTGCTATTTGTGTTGAAAGTGCAGAGAAAGTGCAATACAAGGAACACATAATTAATTCAGGCACTTTCTCTGGGTTGAAAGATATTTTAAAACGCTATGCAGAGAAAGTGCTTGAGGATCCTGAATATGAGAAAGTCGAGCACTTTGTTGAGCTCAAAAAAGTGTTTGTGTTATACGTGCTAGGACAATGTATGTTACCAAATGCTAGCTCAGTGACACATGTTGGTTTTCTCGAAACGTTAGAGAATTTAGGGTTAGCTCCAGGGTATGATTGGGGGTCTACACTGTTATCTTCGGTGTACATAGGCCTCGGTAATTGTGCGGTGGGGAATCTTGGAGGTAAAAAGCAAATTAATTTTTAAAAAATATTTAAAAAAAAAAAATGTTACATTACTAACTAATTAAATTTCTCAATGTTTTCACAGTATTGGTGGTATACTTACTTCTGTGTTGGTGAACCTGTTCTTCTACAACCAGCTGTTGTTTTTCTAATTATAAAGAAGTACTGGTCTAACAATTGGATCCCAGGTCATCCCGATGACGGTCAACACTGTGAGATGGCTCAAAGGATTCAACAAGTATGTAGAACAAGATAAAACTTGATTCATACATAAGGATCATCCACAGTACCATATTAAGCATTCTCAATGGATTCTAGAGATGAGTTTACGTCGATCAGTGTTTTGCAGTTCTCAATTCGGGAGAGGTGTTCGGTATTTTGGGGAAAGACACCTTCTACAGCTTCAACGGAGAACAGTAAAAGCAATCAACTCACTTCCAAGCGGGGAGATTTCCTATGAGGATTATTGTTTGTTGTTGCAAAATATTCAAGAATGGGAACATGTTGGTGCCTTGGTCGTGGCCCTTATTGATGATGATGAGTATATCAGTTGGTTCAACAAGATTAGCAAGCATAACATTGCCATGGAGCCGCAACATGTGGGATTGATGGATGTGCCATCTCTAGGTAGATTGCCACTTGATTCCGCGTTTCTTCCATCCTAACCTCCACCAGAAACACCCACTTCCTTTGTTTATCCCAGTGGCCAGGGAGGTTCATCTTCTTCGTCAGTTATGCCACCGTTTGAGCGGGAGGTGCCGAGTATCTACAAGGGGAGCGTATCACTGTTCCAGTTATTTCTCAAGATATGGAACGACCATATCCGTATTGGGGGGGTAGAAGCTACAGAATAACAGTTGCGGGAAAGGTTGAACGATTATCATTGGCGATCACATCAAATGGAGAAATATTACATAGGGCTCCTGACCCAATGATGAATACACTGAGTCTTGAATATTCCAGATGAATCCATTCTAGGTCAACCGAGTCATCAGAGTCAACCAAGTCATCAGAGTCAACCAAGTCGAGGCGGTCGTAGAAGCAGTCAAAGAAGTGTTGACACACCAGATAACGTGCAAGAAACTTTTATGACACCTGAGTCAGGAAGATTGGATTTCACAACTCCAGGGGGTAATCCAATATTTTCGAATCTTTATACCCCAACTTCAAGAGTAGGAGACTTCACAGGGTATCCGACGGTTCGAGACATTGGGGCATCCAGTTCTCAGCTTCCTTCAAATTCTTTTGCAGGTTATGGTTATGAAACTCAACCTCCTGACGCTACTCAAGCTACTATAGAAGCCATGTTAGCACAAGGGACCTACCCCCAAGATGAAAGCTGGATTTTTGGTCAACCAACAAATAATGTGTAATTTTAATTTTATGTTTTAATTGAATCAAAAATAAGTAATTTTGATTTTATATTTTAATTGAATCAAAAACTAGTCTGTTTTAATTTAACTATATTAATGAATTAAATGCGTGACGACTGTTAAAAAAAATTACATTTGGTCAAAAGTAGAAAATAATTTGAGTTAATTTGATTGCAAGTTTAATTGATAATTTCATTCAATTACCTAAAAAACTAATCTCTATTACACTAATTTCCATTACATTAATATATTACGCTCTTTTACAAGATATAAACTAGGATGGTAAAAAATTAAACACTTCAGTAAAAATTCTGACAATCTTGGGCCTACTGTTTATCTTCATTTGACGTTTTTTTTTCCATTCGATACGCTCCTGAGAAGATTTTCCCTTACTTTTATAAGAAGTACTACTAACTTTCAAATTTTATTTACCCTCATTTTTTCTGCCTTGAACTTTTCTTTTTCTTTACGGTGTGACTTGGTTAACATCTAAAACATGAACACCTCTCTTTTCATTCTCTATTTTCTTATAACCATCACATATCTTACTAACAATAACTTCAAGAATGACTCCAGAAAAATCCAGTTGTGTTGCCAAATCAAAATTTGCAATTTGTGCCATTTGGGAAAAAATTGTAAAAAAAATTTTAGAGTAGAAAGTAAAGAAAGTAGGAAAATTTTTATGTATAAATTTTGGTATAAAAATTTGATTTGAAAATGGTGAAATTATAGGCGGGAAAGAGTTAGCCGTTGGTGACATAGTCTCCGCCGAGCGACAGACTCTTGGGCGCCGGCGATAAAGACTATGTCGCTAGCGACTTATCCTTTGTCGAGCGACAGAGTTTTTTTCGCTCGACTAAGACTATGTCGCACAGTGCAAAACCTCAAATCAGAGCATTTGAGAGGTTATTTTGATCATTTGCTAGGTCCATAGTGGCTAAAAATGATCAAATATGACCATTTGAGAGGTGCATATGAACCGACCTTAATTATATATGCCCACACCGGAGGCAAAATGCATATACTTTTTGCGACTATTTAAATCTCATTTTTCCCCTCAATATTTCAAAATCCAAACTATATTTCTTTAAATTGGAGCGAAAATAATAAAATTAAATACTTAACTTACTGTTTAGTTCCAAAATTTTGCTCAAACTTGATGTGGTTTAAAATATATTAGGAAAGAGAAGAGGGTGATATAGTTGTAAAAAGTCCTGAAACTATCGCAAAAAGATTTCAACAACTATTTCGATTTCTTGACTGTCAAATTTCTTCAATTTAATTCAAATTTCTTAAAATTAGAGCCAAAATCTTTCAATTGCACTATAAAATAACTGTAACTTACTCAAATTTTATTTTAATATTTTTAAATTAACAATGAATTCGAAGAAATTAAAATGTCCAATTTTCGTCCGTCACCCACTGCATTCTTGGTAATCTAGTAAGATGATGTAATAGTATCATTTAAAAGAAGGGGAAAGATCCAATGACATGATTAGATTAATATTTTCTTGATATTGTGATGCTATTTTTTTATACAATACAAACACCGATGAATTTGAAGCTATTTTCTGGTGATGTGTTTCTCTGATAAAGCTCTACATTCCTATCAAAAATGAGTTTATTCTGAGACGTATAAAATCCATCATCTACCATTTTAAAAATCAATCGTTGAAAATTAACAGTTAAAATTAAAATTTATGAACGTATTTAGAAATACGTTTATTTTTTTGTCGGAATATATAACTTCATAAAAAAAAATATCACCAAAAAATTAGTTTTAAATTTATTGTCTTTTAAATTTATTGTCCATTTGGGTTTAAAAGAAAAATAGCCGTACAATATCTTTTAAAGCATATTATTGGATTAAAACAGTTAAAAGAAAAACGAGGAATATTTAAATGGCGACAAATCGACAACCATCATTTGGTTTGGGTATCCATCATTTTTTATTCGATGATTAGTGTTTCAGCACAAAAATCTACTCATCTTTACACGGCTGAACAGAGTCAGAAAAGGAACTAAGATAACGACGGATAGGAATCCAGCTGGGGTTGCATGCCCCAACTATTCCAAAAAATAAAGAACTGAAAACTCATCATACTCATCTACGAATCCAAGACGTACTTAGGAATCCAATTCCCCATGGGCTAAAATCCCACGCACCCATACGGCCACACATGTAAAAGCTTACTTAAAAATTCTCTCCATTAATGCTGTGATAAAGAGGGTGCATGGTGACATTAAAAATGTACAACCATACCATCGAATCTCGCTTTTATAAATAGCCATATACTATGCAATGGCATCGGTACTTATCTAAACTCATTAACCCCGGTCCTAAAACTTTGGGGGTGGTTGTAGAAAGTATAGATGGCTAATACATTTATAGACCGTTTAACTATGTTTTGAGAAATTATTTTTATTAATAATTAAATCGAAAAGTTAGAAATGTTAATCTGGCGATTGTAATACGTAGAGAAAGAATACATAAAGTAAAGAGAAGAAGAAGTAGAGAAAATATACGTCTCTGTCCCAGAAAAAATTATATTATATTTTTATATTTTTATTTAAAAATAAAATAAATTAAAATAAAATAAAATAATCTTTTCTTTTGAGATAAAAAGAATATTAATGTGTGTGGAATACAAAAATTTAAACGTTAACGGTTCCAGTAACGAAAGAAAGAAAGGGATCTAGAAAATTTAGTGTCTAATATATATAAACCCTAGAATTAGACATAAAAATATCTAAATATAAATTAAACATTATTTTATGATAGCGACAGAACTTTAAAACGATTTTTATTAATAAAATAAATAAATTTTTATGAAGTAAAATAATAAAAATAAATAAATTTTTATGAAGTAAAATTATTTTATTTCTGATTTATAGGATCGACTTCTAGTATCCAAACATATCGTTAATAAATAAGATTCATTCCGGGTATATAAAAACAGTTTGCAAATTTTAATTTGTTTGCAAATGATATTAAAAAAGAAATAGTGATCAAAGAGGGATTTGTCTAGTAATAAAACACTGATTTCATTTTTTATTTACTTTTTCATTTTTATTACAGCAAATTAACCACTCAGATGGGGCATTTACTATAAAGATGGATTTACTTGTTAAGAGCTGCTTCTATCTGTGATGCCATACGTTTCAAACCAGAATCAAACTTAGAAATCAAAGTTTCTAATTTCCACCCTTGAATTGGGTCAACAACAAATGACCATTCAATCAAACAACCTTTCTCTTCATCACTGTTAGGAAATAAAATAGGAGCGACACGTGTAAAACGATTAAGAAAGAAACAGTGAAATTAAAGAAGGATGAGAAGCATGCAATCAGAGCCATAACAAAGTAGTGGAACGGAACGGAAGTGACAGACTGAGCGAATTTCTGCACGACTGACACGTAAGATCGGGAAAGTAACAGCATTAAATGCATATAGTACGGGAAAGTAAGGTAATAATTACTTTACTGACACATATGATCGGGACGGCATCGGTATTCAAGGAGGAAAGAGCACGTGTAAACCATGCAACGAACGCACCACGGATTTCAAGGAATAAAGAGCACGTGTAAATCATGCAAGGAGCGCACCAAAGAGAAAACATGATCTGTCAATCTTACAAACATCCCGATCGTAATATAATAAGAAGAACGATAGTGGAGATCGGGACAAGTAAGGCTCGTTACTATGACTAGAAATAGAAGAGAGCATTCAATGGAGAGGGGGTTGAAAAATTTGAGCAGAAAAGGAAGAAGGGAGAAGATAAAAGAGATTAGAAGAAGAAAGTTTATTAGGTATGATAGAGGATTCATTAAGAGAGAACATGTATCTGTTTAAATTCCTTAAGAAATGTATTTGAAATTGTACCTTGGGTCATATTTCTGATCCATCATCCATTGAATCATAAAAACGTTTATCAAATTGTTATTTCTTTAAATGATTCTATGTATCAGTTTATTATAAAATCTTCAAATTATTGGTTGTTAATGTCAATGGGAAAATTGACATAAACAATTTGGCGCTAGAAACAGGGACTGGGTTAAAGGATTTATCCTACCTGTTCTTTAAAAAAAAAATGAATTTGATGCAGCATTAAAAATGAAAATGGTATTCTAAAAATTACAGTTTTTCTCGATTATGTTTAAATATTAGGTCAAAAAACATATTTTTAGAAGATGATAAAATTAGCCTCCGTCACTTTATTTTTCTTTAAGTAATTTATTGTAAGATTAGTTGGCTAACTTTTCAAAGTTTATTAGAAATCAAGAGGCGAAAGTTAGCTACCAGCAAATCCAGAAACAAAATGTCACAAGCAGACTCTTCAAATCAAGGCAGTAATGATGGACAAACTTTAAGACGAAGGGAAGTTGAGAGTGATTCAGACCAACAACCGAGTAATGTGGGAAATCGTTCACCAATCCAAGATCTAACACCAAATGCTTTATCACAAAATCAGTTCTCGCATCACGAGAACTCGGGAAATAATGTTAATTATCTTCAAAATTTGATACGGGAAATGGATGAAATAAGGAGAGAACAGAGGATCAACCAAGGTAGAATTGAATTATTAACCAGAGAAAATCAAGCTTTAAAAGGTGCAATTCGACGTGAACAGAGGCAGGCTGCAACAAGATCACAAAGTCCAGAAGTAAGTTTAGAAAGACGAGTACCAAGAAACGAAGGAGAAAATCATGATCAAAGGATGGTGTTAGCTAGATCGTCATCGCGAGCCAGAAGACAGAGAGAAAACCAGGAAATCCAACGTACACAATGGCAGAAATGTATTGAAGCCATGGAACAAATGAAAGAGGAAATAAAAGGACTGAAAAATAAAGAAGGAGGAAGAATAGAAGAAGTGCTAAAAGAGGCTAGGCGTACACCATTATCTCAACGATTAACAAATGTTCCATTACCCAGAGAGTACAACATCCCTGTATTTGAATGTTATGATGGAACAAAGGATCCAACGTCACATTTGAAATATTATAATCGAGTAATTTCACGTTGGGATGGCCATGAAGCAATTATGTGCCGTTGCTTTCCTTCAAGTTTAACAGGTTCAGCATTATTGTGGTACGATAGGTTGCCTGAGAGTTCCATTGACTGCTATTCCCAATTAGTGAGGAAATTTCTTGAAGCATACATGTACAATAAACCAGTTGATTCAGGAATAAATAGATTATATTCTCTTACATCATGGCCAGAAGAGACCATAAGATCTTATACTGCTCGATGGCATACAGTGTGTCAAGCAATTGGAGATGTTGATTCAAGCACTGCGATAAATCATTACAAATGGGGAATCGCTGATCGGAGGTGTCAGCTTTTTATTGAAATCCATCGCAACAATCCCAAGACTGAGGGGCAACTCAGAGAAATAATAGAAACATGTGCAAGGTTGCAAGATGTTCAGGAACAAGATCCAAGAAGCACTTCACGAAATCAGGAAAGCATGAAAAGGACAAACTCAATTGATGTGTTAATAGAACAAAAAAAAGAATTTCCTCATAAATCAGAATCCAAAGAATCGAAGCGCCCACGGCAAGGGGATAATAAAGCATTTGTGCAACGATTTCAAGAAAGAGTGTTCACAAAGCTTAATATCTCATACACCGAACTTTTGGATATTATAAAAACTAAACCAGATTTTCAATGGCCATATTCAAAAGGCAATCAACCTGAGTTTACTCAACGATCAAAAAATTATTGTGGTTACCATTGTTATAAAGGTCATGCAACAGAAAACTGTAGGAATTTCATTATCCTGGTACAAAAAATGGTAGATGCAGGAGAGTTAAAAGAATATGTTCAGAGGACCAAACCAGTAGCTAGACCTGATAAAGGCAAAGCAGTACATATTCCGTATAATGAGCGCACCATTAATGTAATATCGTACTCAGAAAAAAGAGATACTGACGTAAATACTGCGATCAATAAAAAATTGTGTCGAAGGATTCAAAACCATGAAATTTTCAGAGTATCGGGAAGGATAGCAGAAGTTTGGGAAGACTGGATGGCATCCCCTCTAACTTTCTCAGCACGAGAAGTAAATCAGGAAATTGAGATGCACAGTGATCCATTAGTCCTTACATTACCTATGGCAGGATGGAATGTTACAAAAAAACTTTATGGACGGGGGCAGTTCGTTGAATGTTTTATTTTATAGTTCATTTTGCAAGATGGCACTTACAAAAGATCAATTAATCCCATCCCGATATATGATTTATGGATTCAATGGAATGGCCTCAAGACCAGAAGGAGATATAGACTTGCAAGTGTCAGTCGGACCAATCAACATCCCAACAAGATTCAGTGTAGTAGATGCTCCATCACCATATAATGCAATCATTGGCAGACGATGGGTACACCAGCTAAAAGGTGTAATTTCCACTTATCACCAATATCTGCAATTTCCAACACCGTAAGGCGAAATGGAGATCAAAGGGGATCAAGATGATGCAAAGTTCTGTATAATGGCGGAGGTAAGAATGCATGAAGAACAGGAACAACAACAACAACAACAACAAAGAAAGAAAAACCGAAGGACTGAAGAAAAATAAAATGAAATTGATCAATACTTGAGAAGAAATATTGAACAAAAGTCAGCAAACGAGTTAGGAGAAAGCAGTAACGGTCAAGGAAACTCAACAAAGCAACAACTTGAAGGACTCCCGTAGCAATTAAAGGGAATTCCAACTCCAATTGGGAATCCAAAACCAGTTTTCACTTCTATAGAAGAAACTAAGATTGTAAATATTGGAACTTCGGAATGGCCCAAGCAAGTGCAGATTGGAATCCTGATGAAAGAAGATATGGAGCAAAGTTTAATCAAATTACTCCGTGATTTTGTAGATATATTTGCATGGAAAATGGAGGATATGCCCGGGATAGATCCACATATAGTACAGCATGAATTGCGAATATGACCTGATGCTACACCATTTCGTCAACGGATACGCAAGGTTGCATCGGAATATCACGATCCTGTTGAAAAGGAATTAACAAAGCTTCTAAATGCAGGATTTATTCGAGAAGTGCGATATCCAACATGGATTTCTAACATGGTGATCGTTCCGAAAAAGAACGGTGGAGTCAGAATTTGTATAGATTTTACCAATTTAAACAAAGCTTGCCCAAAAGATAGTTATCCACTTCCTAATATTGATCAATTAGTAGATGTTGTCGAAGGTCATGAAGCATTATCTTTCATGGATGGACAATCGGGATATAATCAAATCGCACTTGCTGAAGCAGATCAGGAACACACAACATTCTTTACTCCTCGGGGGCTCTATTGCTATACCCGGATGCCGTTTGGATTAAAGAATGCAGGAGCAACATATCAGCGTTTAGTTGATGCAATTTTCAAACTATGGATCGGACAGATATTAGAGGTTTATGTCGATGATATGTTGGTGAAAAGCAAACTATCAATTAACCATTTAAAATACCTTGCTAAAATCTTTGGTGCGTTACGAAAGTACAAAATGAAGATTAACCCAGAGAAATGCATTTTTGGTGTTTCATCGGGGCGTTTTTTGGGTTATTTGGTTACAAAAAATGGAATAGAAGTTGATCCAGCTAAGATCCAAGCAATAACAGATATGCCATCACCCAACAGTATTAAAAGTGCACAGAAGTTGAACGGATGTCTAGCTGCTTTAAACAGATTTATTGCCAGATCATCAGAACGATGCAAACCATTCTTTGAAATACTCAAGAAGAAAAATAAATTTGAATGGAACGATCAGTGTGAACAAGCATTTCAAAGCATAAAAAAGCATTTAACCACTTTGCCAGCATTACAGAAGCCAGAACCCGAAGAGATATTAACTTTGTATATATCGGCAACAAAAGATGCAATCAGTACAGTAATGGTGCGGACCAATGAAAAGATAGAAAAACCAATATATTATATCAGCAAAACCCTTAATTCGGCAGAAAGAAATTATACAAGAATCGAACAACTCATCTTATCATTAGTTTTTGCCACACAAAAGTTACGTATTTATTTTCTCACTCATTATATTCGGGTACCGAGCAAGGCACCGTTACAATCAATATTGAAGAATATGGGAAAAGTAGGAAGAATCGCAAAATGGAATGCCCAGCTAGAACAATTCAATATAATTTATGAGTCACAAACCGCATAAAAATCTCAAGTGTTAGCTGATTTCCTTGCAGACTTCCCAATTGAAGAAGAATATGAAATTCAAGGACTACCTGGGTGCGAGGAAGAAGACCCACAAGATATTCTGGACTCGACAAATTCTCAAAGGTGGGAAATCTTTGTTGATGGATCTCGAAACAAAGAAGGAGCAGGAATTGGCATTGTAATTACTACACCAATGGGAGATCGAATGATTCATTCTTTCCGTCTTGAATTTGAAGAACATACAAACAACATAGTAGAATATGAAGCTGTGGTCCATGCTTTGAAACTTATCATTGAATTGGGAAT
This sequence comes from Papaver californicum, assembly GCA_023531435.1. Lineage (NCBI taxonomy): Eukaryota > Viridiplantae > Streptophyta > Magnoliopsida > Ranunculales > Papaveraceae > Papaver > Papaver californicum. Next base: position 2,103,072 of record JAJJMC010025839.1, read on the forward strand.
TAGCAATGTTCGACTTACGAGTGATTCACAGTTGGTAATTCGGCAGCTTGAATTAAGATATCAAACATTTGATGCAGATTTAGTGCAATATAAAAATCTTGTTCAAAGCCTGGCAAGCCAAGTCCCAAATCTTACTTTCCGACATTTATCTCGAGATAAAAATCGGCATGCTGATGCTTTAGCATTCATTTCTTTTATGTTAACTGACTCGAGTATGACAGCACTAAAAGTTGGAAGAATTTATGAACCTTCAATTCAGATAAGAATACTTCATATCATGGAAGAAAACATAACAGAAAAAGTTCATGATCCTACACTACAAAACATCCCATTTTTACCTCAACAAATAGGTGATCAAACAAGTGAACCGGATTGGAGAATTCCGATTCATCAATATTTACAAGATAATATATTACCTACCAATTCTCAAGAAGCAAGAAAAATTCAACTCAAATCAGACAATTACCAACTTCGGAATGGAATTTTGTATAGAAAATCATTTCTCGGACCGTTATCTCGGTGCTTATCACAACAGGAAGGAATTCAGATAATTAAAGAGATACATTATGGAGATGCCGGAAACCACAGTGGAAGACTATCACTTGCATTAAAAGCCAAAACTCAAGGTTATTATTGGATATCCATGCAAAAGGACTCAGACAACATGGTACGAAGATGTGAGGAATGTCAAAGATTTGCAAAAAAGATCAAAGCACCAGCCACCGAACTCAATTCTATACTCAGCCCATGGCCATTTTTAAAATGGGGAGTAGATATTGTTGGTCCGTTAGTTGAAGGAACTAAAAAGAGGCGATACTTAATAGTGGCTACCGATTATTTCACCAAATGGGTAGAAGCGAAAGCATTGGCTCGAATCAGAGATTCTGATGTATTTACATTTTTACTTGAAAATATCATATGTAGATTTGGAATACCAGCAGCCATAGTTTCTGATAATGGACAACAATTTCAAGGAAGAAACATTGATATGTTGTTTGAGACGTATAATATTCAACAATACAGATCCACACCATTTTATCCCCAAAGTAATGGACAAGCCGAATCCACGAATAAAACAATAGCAATGAATTTGAAGAAAACACTTGATGGGTATCACAAACGTTGGTGTGAACAATTGCATAACACTTTATGGGCTTATCGCACCACGAGAAAAGAATCCACTAGAGAATCACCTTTCCTTCTCGCGTATGGTACAGAAGCTGTCATACCAACTGAAATCATTCTACCTACGACAAGAACAGAAGCATGGGAGAAAAATTTGAATACAGATCTAATGTTAGAGAAATTGGATGATTTAGAAGAAAAGCGGGAAGTGGCACTCCAGAAGATGGAGAACTATCAAAGAAGGATAGCACGGGATTACCACAAAAAAGTCAAGTCCCGAAATTTCGTGCAAGGACAATATGTATTACGACAGATCCCTGAATACCATCGGGACAAAGATGCTGGGAAGTTCGCACCAACTTGGGACGGTCCATATATAATACATACTTCAGCTGGGCAGGGATCGTATTATCTCCAAAATATGCAAGGACAAACCTTACAATATCCCTGGAATGCACGATACCTAAAGCTTTATTATCCATAAAACTAACACAATTATGGAAGCCCGCACAGGTACTCATATCTTTATTTTAAACTTTTATTTTACGATACAATTTCTTCTGAGTTTGTACTTACAATAAAAAGTAAATCCAGGAATATTTTATTCTGGAAGAACGCTTCGATTGGCGATATAATCTAAATCCAAATCCAGGAACATCGTATTCTGGAAAACGCTTCGATTGTCGACAAAATTCAATCTCAATACGCAAAGAGGTACATGTCTTATTAGAATTTGAATAAATTCTAATCTTTTCATAAAGGAGGAATATCTAACTTATGGTTATCATTTTCAGAATACGTTCGGGACCAACCTTGTATCTTACCCCTGGCCCGGGTTTGTTTCGTATGTGTTGGATCTCGGATTATATGTTTTGAGGTATATACACTTCAATCCATTGTATTTCTGAAACATTATGATTAACCTAAATTTTTTATAAATATTATATTTTGTGCAGGGATAATATTCAAAGCACAAACCAGTTAGAAACAAATAATCACAAAATAATGTTCTCAGTAAAAGTCAAGCTTCGAAACGAGACAGGATCGGGACACAAAGATAAAATATTTAGAAATGAAGCTACAAATACTAAAAGCCAACAACAAGTATATCTATGATTTACGATTGGATGGATGGACTGGTTGAGAAGGAACTTCCGGAACAAGAGCACGACCATTTACCACAGAAGGATCGGCCTGAGCCCGCTCCAAAGCAGAATTAAATGACATTGCAATTTTAGCTTTAGCATCTTGTCTTACCCAGACAACATAAGCATGGCAATAGTCAACTTCCGATTGAAGATCTTTAATTCTCTCCTGGTCTTTATCTACTTTCTCCTTCTCAGCATTCAATTCCTTTAATAGTTCATCAGCTCTTGATTGTACTTTAGTTATTTCATCACCTTGAATGTTGAGTTGAGATTGTAAGTCCCGAAGCTTAATTGTATTTAAAGCTATATTTTTCTCTGAAATCTTCAGCTCTTCAGTGATGTTTGCTATTGTATTATTGGCAATGTTAAGTTCAGCTCCCGCTATTGTTGCTCGGCCATTAGCTTCATTCATTTTCTTTTCTAGCACTAAAAATCAGAGTGAATGTTAGTTAAACCATATAATACCATCAATAAAATCATCATATAACTTAACATATACCTCTAACTACAGATTTAAATTCTGCTTCTTTAAGAGTTAAGTTTTCAGAACTTCTTGATACTTGGATTCCGCTCTATTACGTCTCCAGGTATTCAAATCAATACTATCGGACAACTGTGTTAATTTCTTCTTAGCCAGTTCCATATCCATATTCACTTCCCTTGCGTGATTGTTCAACTGAATCATCCTACGCTGGAACCTAAACAGAGGTTCCAAGTCTCCCTCTGATCCCATCAATGAAGGGTAGATTTTTTTATTTTATTTTTTTTTTTTTTAAAAAAAGGGGGGGGGGGGAAGAAAGACGCACCAAGTACTGGAACGCACCAAGTACTGGAACGCACGAAGTACGCACGAAGTACTGGAACGCACCAAGTACTAACGCACCAAGTACTGACGAACCATAGGATCGTACCCAATGAAGATAGATCCTGGAACGATGTAGTACGAATCTAAAATAAAATATGAATTGAGAAGTAAGGACAAACCTTGATTCTGATCTTGAAGTTTTTGATTTTGATCCTCATAAATTTCCAGCTGTCGAAGCTGTTGTTGAAGTTGTTGTTGAAGATTATTGTTTTGTTGCCTCAGATTCTCAATTTCTTGCTGCAAACTCTCATTCCCAGTCTTTGCCTTTGATGTCTCGTTCTTGAGCATCCGTTCCATCATTACGGCTCGAGCTTTATAGAACTTGTACGCTGCAAACGTACAATCGTTACCAGCTTTGAGTTGAGCAAGAACTTGTTGAGGAAATGAGTACGTTGAGCCTTCTGCCATGGTTAGAATTTCACTCAAGGAAGAAGGAAGACTGAGCGGGTGTGGTTGATCGAAAAAATCACCTTCAAACCAAGCATCTCGGGTTTGATCTATCGAAGCCGCACCAACCGAAGCCCGAAGCCTAGCCATGGAGGCATTATCGGCCTTCGATAAGTCGAACCGAATAGAAGTATTTAAAAACCCTTTTGAGACAAACCATTCAAAGGCTTCATTTTCTTTACCCGCAAGAATAATTCTTTCATCTTCCTCATCAAAAGGCCATTGTACGGGAGGATCGGTCATGCCATTGTCACTATCATAAGAGGGAGTGGCAGGACGAGGTGATGTCCCGATGGGGGCATTTATTGTTTGATTAACCTCAGAAGTATTTATATTCTCAGTTTGGTGTGCAGCATCAGGAACGATTGAGGGGGGAACATTAGGGTTCATACTTTCAGTATTGCCTCCCTCAGAGATTTAATTTCCTTGCCCTTCTACAACACTATTTTCATTTTCAACATTCTCTTCAACAGCAACAACAGCTTCGATCAATTGTACTACATTATCTTCTTCAATAGCAGCATCGTCTGTTTCCTCTTGAGGAAATCCGGAGAAAACAGTTAATAAAGCACCGCAAGGAGCAACGTGCATTATGTCAAAGCTACAAGGAAGAGGAGAAAAAGTGGCGAAGATATTTGAGGGGGCAGTGGTATCTGAAACAGCTTCAGAAATAGATGAAGGAACGGAGGGCGAATCTGAAGGAAGAATAGGTAATTCCATACTTACGGGAACAACATTGATAATAACATGCTGTCCCGATACATCGGTTTGGACCGAACCTTCAGCAGCAGTTATAGGAGCAGAATTACTGCACCCCAAAACTGTATCATCTCTAATTTCCCCCTCTTCTGCTTCAGAAGGGTATGATGGTCTTCTCATTTTTCTCTTTTTCTTTATTTCTTCAGGAAAAACTAGCTTACGTTTTCCTTTACCTTCAACAATTTCTTCTTCTTCCACTCTCTGTCTTCCCTCAACAATTTGAATACCAAGACTTCGACGAGGAGGAGGAGGAGGAGGAGGGACATCAGTGACAAGATCAGAGTCAGGTTCAATCTGAAACATAGACATTTGTTTCATTAGGAATAATTTAATAACAATTCATAATAGTGTTGAAATAAAGAATAACGCAAACCTTATAATCGAACTTGTAGTCCATAAAATTTAACCGCCAAGGACAGTAACTTGGGAATCGATTTCGAAGCACTTGAATTTCATTGGCAGGAATGTTACCATAAACCCAAGGACCTTCAATTACAATTGGAGTGCGATACCACTTGTAGTCATGATCCTGACGAATTCTTTCCTTTGTGGGAAAATCAAGCTTGGTTTTAGGAATATGCTTGATTTTGGGATCATCAATTTCATGTAACAAGGAAAATCCCGGATGACTTCTGCGAGCGGGACTGACACTCCACTTCACATAATTTTTCTTTGAGATGCAATCTCCATATGTGGCATGAAAATTTTCAACAGTATAACCCCGGCGTTCTGAAGAATCTGGTACGTAGCAGGTAAGATTAGTCCGCCCTTCACTTCGAAGATAGCACTCATCAAGAATCCGCCACCAATTACCATTATATTGAGCAATGGATCGGGCCAGTCCATGGGAAGAATTACTTCGAGTCGCAAGGACCTCGAATTGAAAGGGATTCTCCTCTTCATATAGAGGAATACGAAGTCCGGCCTCTAAATCACCAACAGCAATTAACAAACGATTGTGTGAATAATTGAACTTCTGCATCGCACCTAAAGTTAGAACATCAGAACTAGGATCAAAAAATGAGACTTTAAAGTCTTGAATATCATGTCTTCTTTTAAAATCTTCAATATCCATTGTTCGATAGCTATAAGATGCTTGAGAATGTTTATTTTTAGAAGTAGGGTTAACATTTGCAGTAGTCTCAGGAACTGGATTACGAGCAGGCCGAGGCACGGCGTATCGAGAGGAAGAAATTCTAACAGGTCTTCCAGATTCTTGATGGTAATCAGTAGTATGGGGATTCCTAGACGCCATGATATTTTACCTGGAAAGAAAAGTTTTAAGGATCAACTCAATCATATCTGAAAAGAATCAATCCAATTATATTTGTGAAAAGTTAATCATGATTAGACTTTAAAGTAAGATACCCAAAAGAAAATTTTTAATATACCTGAAGAAAGGAGATAAACAATTGCTTGATCTGGTGTTAAAAGCCTATAAAGACGATTGGGATGACGAAAATACTTGAAAAAACTCGAGGAAAACAGAGTACAGCAACTTTAAGAGGTAAAAAACAGAAGTGAAAAAGACTGCTTCGTATTTAAAGCAAAGAATAGAAACCGTCACAATTTGGAAAGGCATTAATTAAAGGCAGAGATTTGATTCGCTCGAAAAACGGAGTAACTGACACAAACGTGATAATAAGAGTTACTGCTTCCGAAAAGTTCGCGTAACGTGTGAAAAGAAGTAATGGAAAAGTGGGGAGTAATAATTGTTCTTTTACTTTTTCGAAGACCTTGAATCGACCGTTAAGATTTTTGGAAAAAGAAAAAGAAGGGGGCAGATGTTAGGAAATAAAGTAGGAGCGACACGTGTAAAACGATTAAGAAAGAAACAGTGAAATTAAAGAAGGATGAGAAGCATGCAATCAGAGCCATAACAAAGTAGTGGAACGGGACGGAAGTGACAGACTGAGCGAATTTCTGCACGACTGACACGTAAGATCGGGAAAGTAACAGCATTAAATGCATATAGTACGGGAAAGTAAGGTAATAATTACTTTACTGACACATATGATCGGGACGACATCGGTATTCAAGGAGGAAAGAGCACGTGTAAACCATGCAACGAACGCACCACGGATTTCAAGGAATGAAGAACACGTGTAAATCATGTAAGGAGCGCACCAAAGAGAAAACATGATCTGTCAATCTTACAAACATCCCGATCGTAATATAATAAGAAGAACGATAGTGGAGATCGGGACAAGTAAGGCTCGTTACTATGACTATAAATAGAAGAGAGCATTCAATGGAGAGGGGGTTGGAAAATTTGAGCAGAAAAGGAAGAAGGGAGAAGATAAAAGAGATTAGAAGAAGAAAGTTTATTAGGTATGATAGAGGATTCATTAAAAGAGAACATGTATCTGTTTAAATTCCTTAAGAAATGTATTTGAAATTGTACCTTGGATCATATTTCTGATCCATCATCCATTAAATTATAAAAACGTTTATCAAATTGTTATTTCTTTAAATGATTCTATGTATCAGTTTATTATGAAATCTTCAAATTATTGGTTGTTAATGTCAATGGGAAAATTGACATAAACAATCACTATCACCGTTACAAGGTACAACTTCCATGGTAGAAACATAAGACTTAAACCCAATATTACAATCTACAATCTCATACGTTATACTCCGTTGAACTGAGTCAATGTCAACTAATCTCTCTGTTGACCAATTGGTTCCTATAACATCATCATCATGACGACCATTATTGGATGATGATGATGGAATACTTGATCCAGCACAATAACGGATACAACCCGGTTGACCTGAAATACCTTCAATCCCATAACAAGTAGTGAGAGAGGGAAACCATTTATGTAAATTGAAAAAATCTTGTAAGATTATCCATACTTGATCCGCTTTTGGTCCTTCTAGTTTTGCTTGTAGTTTGCCTTCCCACTTTGATTCTGAAATCTCCATTACCCTCTTGGCCGCCGTTTGTTAGTGGGTTTTGGTGTGTGAATGAGAGAAGAGAGATCGGAGACATATACAGTAGTATATTTTTTTGATCGGCCGGATCGGGGATATAGATGAGTTAACTTTCTCGCTCTTAAGAAAACATGTCATATATTATGTATATTTAAACCATCAGACATGCACAAGTCGTGTCGATTTTAATATGGTTTCCTTGTTTGGTTTTCGAAAAAGACGAATTGACCCTGGCAGAGTGGCAGGTGACGGGACAGGAATCTCAATGCCTAACCTAACCTAACCTAACCCACCTCAACACTGTATAGAGTCATGACAGGTCTGGTTAGTCGTTCGTGGAATCCAATAAGGCAATAACCCACCTTATAACTGCTGCTACTGGATTGATAATCCTCTATGGAATTAGGTAACCCACCGTATATAGCAGGCTTGGAGAAACGCCCTTGCAATAACTGGAGAGTCGAGATGAATGGGCAAGGAGTCATTTCTTGTATGCAGCAGCCTTTGAAATATCATTTTGTAGCGTGTATTTTTTTTCCTGACAAAGCTGAAGTAGAAGTTTAGAACTAACAGGGGGGTAGTCAAATGTTGACTACCCCCTGTAAATCTATGGATTGACAACCACATTATAGTTTATGCTAACTTATAGAAGGCAAAATGGACTGAATTCTTGATCTAAGTTTATACTCACTGTATTACGCAAAGTTGAAATTTATAACCAAAAAAATGCACAACAATATGTTAGGTAAGTGCCGCATAGATTCCGAAGAATGATATTGAATAGCTTGGAACATTGTGAAGCTATAACCATTATACACTGTTCCATAAGCAAACACCTTGAAAAGCAAAAAACAAATTTGATCAAGTAACTACCACCCAAAACTAAAACAGTTCAGCTGATTAGAGAGTTGGAATTTTATTTTATTTTTTGATCAGAAATGGAAAATTTATTAGAAAAGAAGAATTTACAGCTCTACAAGATGTAGATAGAAAACTTAAAAGAAAAGCAATGTCAAAAGAAAAAAAAAAATGAAAAAAATGTAAAGAAAAGCGAAGGCTGATACAATATTACAGAAATATGTTATCCCAATTTAGCATGGTTTGCGAGAAGTTGATGTGCCGTCTGCATCCAGCACCAGCAGAACCTGCCCAAGCAAGGAGCAATGATCGAGTTTCCAAACCCAAGTCTAGGTTAAAACCCAACAAACTGCAGCGGGAATGAGCTGTTAAACATATTCACCATTTGCAAACATCCCAACAAGATACCAACATAAAACAAGATGCAAAAGGGATTTAGGACAGACCGAATACCAGTGACTATGTTGCGTAAGGTAAGACCAGACCATTCATGCCACTCTGCAAAGAAGTTGGAATACTTCACTATTGACCAACAGGGCAGCTGATTACCGTACCAACTCACATCCATTTGCAGAATTTCACCAAGCTCTTTCGTGAATTTCTCGTGATTAATTCCTCTTGTGTTTGCATTTGAAGTGGTTTTGGGATCCCATTAAAACTCTCACTTATCACCCCCAAAAAGAAATGCAATTCTAATTGCAAAAGTAAGTGAAAAATGATTGATTGATCAAGTTTGCGCCCTAAAAGTTTATTCGCTACTTAGTTGCGTCCATAGCCCATACAATAAGAAAAACAGTCTTTTTCACAATTGTATATAGACAAACAAAAGGGAATCTTTACGCTTTGAGCCATTTAATGGAAGCCCTTTTGTTGTGCTCGCTCAAATTTCACCAAACAACTGCCTGCTGCTGCTGGTATTGGAGGCTGGAGCCCAAAATTCTCGAAGCCAGAGTACAAGCATCCTTTCAGTGTTGTGCACGTGAAAGCATTTCTATGAAATGCACCATGACCAGCCTGAGGCAGGGAGAAGAAAATCACAACTGGCCTTGCTCAGAATGATTTATTTCTAACCATGTTTCAGTGCCTGAGTGGCTCAGTGCAAGGTATGGTGCGATTTCACCGACATTTCATCCCTTGATAGGGTCAGTTTCTGTATTTCAGGATGAGTTGAATTGGTGCTTAATCCTCTTCATGCGGACGTACCTAAAACTGGGTCACCATGTCGGCCGTCAGAGAGGTCTATTTTCAGTATCTTGATTTCTAAGAAAAATCTCCTCCATATGGTAATTTATTAGACGAAAATTTTGCTGGTTATAATTGCAATTAAACTTGCCAGCAAAAATTACTAGGTAGAACCATACGACAAATGAAGAAAAGAGATATTACAAACCTGAGAGTAAATATAGTACTCCCTTTCCTAATAGAGATTAACCAAAGTATTATCACCCAGCTCATGTGTCGACACTGTTTGTGTTCGAGGGTTCATTTTCGTGTTCGGTAGGCTTACTGAGCGATATAAGTTCCCGCAATGAATCACTACTGCCTTAATTGTTTTCTGAATCAGTACGTTTTTTTGCTAAACTTCACCTCATCATCAATTCCGCCATCTAATTGAGATGATCTATCAATGTCCTCATATTCTGTTCGATTTTCAGCATGAGTACTAGTCTCAGTATCTGAACTTGAAATGGTTTCTTGATCAGAACTTGCATTAGGCTCGTCTGCTTTATCCACATTGGGAGAAAATTTTACAAGTTGAAGACCATCTGGTGGAACTCCATTGACATCCTGAAAACTGTGAACCCCACCTTCCATATCACTCGTATACGAAGCATTTGTTGTCTCCCTTTGAGAAGGCTGTAATTGCATCTTGTCGGCCGTATTTATCGAGTCTTCATCGCTATTTAAATCTATTTTTTCATCTCCATCTGCTTGTTGAGATTTGACATTATCCATTTCATTTCCTTCAGAATCTTCTTCTCGTCTATTCAGCTCCTTTCCATATTCTTTCTCACCAATGTCAGTACCCATAGGTTCATTCCCACTATTGTTCAATTCCTTTTCAGCCACTGCTTCGTCACGATTCATGACATTTTCCTCTGCATTATTTTCATTCATATCTTTCTCATTCGTATCCGAAAACTCTATATTCCCCTCTTTAATATCAATAGGATCTCCACTTCTTTGTGAATCCCCTTCTTGCGTTTCCATTTCCTCTTCATTATCTCCTTCACCATTTACGACTTTTTCCATCAAATCTTCGTGGACAACAACATTCTTATCTAAGTCATCATCTTCATCCACTCCAACTTCTTCCCTTTCACCAATATCCTCAACCCCATTCCTATCTCTGAACATTTTCACAATGCCAGTATTAGTTCCGTCCTTCCCCTTACGTCCGAAGTCTATTGTCTGAAACTCTTCAGTATTCCTCCTCTCTGCACTGTCACCATAATTTTTCTCCTTTTCATTGAAGTGCTGAAGTTTATAGAATAACCATATACAAACTGACAAGAGCAAACCAAATTGTAATGCTTGGTTAACTCTAAACCCTTTGGGTCTTTGACCCCGGCCACCGGACTGCTGAAACATCAAATCCTGGTTCGCCCCCTAACAGGAATAAGCAACAAACTAGGTAAAATTGTAAAACCTCGTTAAAAAACTTAACGAGTTCTTAATAAGTTAAGATGTAGACAGACCAAGAGGCGTGAGTAGACAACAGTCAGAATAATTCGACAAGTGGAGTGCACGTATACTCGTCGCATAAAATCTATTGCGTTCCTTAATCGAACGACAATTTTCGTTCCAACAATCATTAAAACTACAATTTAAAATCACGTTTTGATTGTAAATAGCTTAAAAGATGGCAAGTTACAATCTTTAGTTCAAGAAACATCAGTTGATACCAAAACTCTAACCCCAAGAATATCAATTTAATCAAAAGGAATAAAAAAAATCAGAACCACGAAACCACAGCTATTATAAAAACCAAATCCAAATGAAAATTTATACAAAATGAAAAGCTTTTGAACTTACCTTTTGGAGTGATTTAGACTGGATAATAGTGAACAGTAAGAACTTCGAACCAGTGAAGAGGCCAATAGGGGGTCAACGAGTATGTAAGTATCGATAATTCTGAAAATTCTATCGGCTTCCTTATTTTCAGTGTATTTTTTATTTCTTGATGCTGACGAAGAATACAAAGAGTTGAAAAATTAAAGTTAAGACAGTTGGGATCTCAAAGCCATCAGTTGTTTTGTGTAACGTATTTCCAGATTACCCCTTGGATTTCTTTTAGGTGTTGACGTGTTGTTCTTGATGGTTGAGGGTGTTTAGGGAAGTAGAACATGTGTGATGAGAACTGAGTTCCCAATGAGATTAAGCCGTTGAACATTTGAACCAATGATTATCTGACACGTTGGAAGACAAGTAGTTCGATTGTGGCGTCATGGTATAGAACGTGCTATCCCCATGTAGATGCGGAGGATTACCAATATGCGCAAGTCTTTCTGACGGTTGGATCAGGACGAGAATCTATAACTGTTGATTTCCTGGATATCAGATTTGTTGAGATATCCATCCGCCTAAATTATAATAGCAGCATGATGGCTGCTATAATGCATTTGTCGAATTATTGCGTTTTCACAATGCAGTTACCAAATCTGTTTTTTTTTTCTTTTTTCTTTTTGGCAAAGTTTGACGTATATATCACTCCGGATCGTCTACATCAAAAAGTCCTCTAAACCTCTGCACCCGCCAATAAGTATATGTTCATTTTCAACTGCTAAAAATCAGATTTTTTTAGTATCCTAAAGTCACTGAAATTAGATGATTTTTAGAGCGATAAAAAAGGAAAGTGGTTAGCCTTCCTTAATTATCTAAATGAATGGCTCACAGGAGTATGGTTTGAGCCTTGGTGAAACGTACGGTTTGTGCGTGTATGGATTTACATGAAAATGATACAAACAATATCAATGTCAGTCTCACAGAAAATTTATAATAGACAGAAGATGGTTATCGAATGAATTGATGATCTTCACATCCCTAAGAATTGAAGATAGTGCAGAAAAACATACTGACATTAGATCATACAGTAATAATATGACCCATCATTTTCTTAAGCTTTATCTATCTCTGTTGAAACTAACCCGTTTTTGCTTTCCTAGAACACAGTCTTCATAAAAACTCATATCAAGAGACTTTACCTTCGGAAGATATCGTCCGGAGGACAAAATCTATATGTTCTTCTCACTCATATGCCCCAGTCTTTTATGCCATAAGTTAGTGTCTTCACCTTTACTAGCCACTTCCAAAGTAGATTCATTTGAAGTCCGGTATAGAGTTCCAACTCTAACTCCATGAGCTAACACCATAACTTCTTTCTTCACTTACAGTCATCCTTACAAATTTGTCCCACATATACCAAGTTTTCTCCAGATTTGGAACGTGTCGGACATTCTTCAATTTCCATGTCGAACCATTGACTTTCACAATCACAATACCCATCCCGATGATATCAAATGCTACACCGTCACTTAAGAATACCTGGTCATAATATCTTTCCTTGTAAGAGATCATGATACTCTTATCACCTGCCGTATGGAAAGAAGCTTCTGAGTCTAGAATCCAAGCTTCATCCTTCTTGTCCTTAGAAAGTAAGAAAACCTTCTATAATCATCTCGTTATCATCAACAAAGACCTTCATTGGTTTTGCAGCTGCAACTACATTGACCTCTTCTTGACTACCTTTTTTCCACCATTGTTAGCACCTTTGTTTTCCGGACAGTCACATCTAAAATGTCCTTCTTTCTTACACGCCCAACATTCCACAGTTCCTCTAGGTCAGTATTGAGATCTCCCTTATACTTTCCTCTAGATTTGTCACTGTTCTTTTTTGGATTTCTGCCTCTGTTATCTTGTTCCATACTTAAGGATAAACTCGAAGAACTAGAACTGTAACATACGTTCTATTCTTCTTTCTTCTTCTCCGATTAGCCTTTGATGCACATTATCAAGCTTTTCCTGTATAATTGCATATAGTTGTACTTTCCGTCTCCCAACTCTTTGGTAATAAAGACAACAATCCTAAAGTTTTAATTTCATCATCAAAAGTAATGCCAACTTTTGAAAGTTGAGAAATAATCGACTTAAACTTCCCAAGATGTGCTGAAATTGCTTAGCCTTCCTGCGTCTTCAAATTGAACAATTGTTCATACAACATAATCTTCCCTGAGGCTGATGATTTTTGATACAACTTCTCGAGTGTATCCATAAGAGCCTTCGTATTAATAATCTCTTGTACGTTGTTATAAACTTCTTCCATTAGATATCTACAAATCACAGCCACACACTTGCGATCAAGAACCAACCATTCTTCATCTTTGAGGGATCCCCACTTAATAAAACACCAAGGCCTTTCTCATATAGATATTCTTCCATCTGAGAATTCCAAAACATAAAGTTCTTCTCATTAAAAACTTTAACCCTTGATACCGTACTTTTTATCACCTGTAAATCCGACTTCAATTTTTGTCAAAGAGAATCAATAACCTTGTTGTTAATGAACCTAAACAACTTTGATAACTTCTACAAACAATTTCACCGAGCCTAATGCTTTGATACCAATTGTCAGGATTTTTCCTCTAAAGAACTACTGCTTACAATTACTTAAGGTATTGAAAAAACTACAAAGTACATGATCTTGGAATGATATGGTGGAGAATAAATAAACCAAGCACAAACAATAACAAAAAACGAGAAAGTAAATAAAACTCACAAGACACGCAAGATTTATAGTGGTGCAATAATATATACAATGTGTATATATTGTCTACGTCCATTTTGATCCACACCATCTCCAATCCACTATGAATGAATCAATTACAAACGTAGAACACCTTTTTGGAATCCTAGCAAATCCTTGGTTACACCGTAGAAATTACATGAGATGATCACTTTGTCTCTTGCTCCTCACCAATTGCACCCACCAAAAAACCCTAGCTTTTTTCTCTAAAACTAACATAAGAAATCTCTCACCGATCTTTCTACATTCGTAATAATCTCTCTAAACCCTAGCTTTACTCCTATTTCAATTGTTGTCACAGAGAATCAATAACCTTGTTGTTAATAAACCTAAAAAACTTTGATAACTTCCACAAATAATTGCACCTAGCTTTGATACAAGTTATTAGGATATACGGACCGTCGGACCCATTCCGGGCCCGACCACATAGAACCGATACTGTCCCCACTTGAATACATTTGGCCGCAGGTGTGGGGTTTTATCCCAAAAGGCCTCGGTGCTATGTAAGGAGAGAGTCTAGTTTATTAATCTCCATACAGAACTCCGCTTATTCCACGTGGGACAATTCTTAGCTATCCTATGTGTGTTTTATCGAGCCATACATACCAACAATCTACACCTTGGCGAGATTAAACTACCTCACCAACTCAATCATACTCCACAATGCATTTGTCATCTGTATGATGCTACCCATCGAACATGATTACTGTCACTACGTCATAAGTCCTTAATTCACATATTTCTAATGTCAAATCCATACTTGTTTTAGCTATAATTCTTTCATATTAATTTTTATTACTCTTTTTTTCTATCGTATATGTCATATTAGGGGAATCATCCAAAAAGGAGTTACAAAATGCTAGAATGAGCAAGGAAGTAAAGCATTACAAGTGAAGACGGGCCAAAAACCAAGTTCAACTCATCTAAAATCAGGATTCTTAATACCATCTTGAAGATAATTGAAATACGAAGAGAACGTAAAAAGAATGAGGTCATTCCGACATCGGACGAAGAAGTTATGAGCAAAACAAGATAATATTGAAGATTTAGCTCACAGAGGTTTGCAAACCGGACCATTTTGAATTTTTAAATTTGGCACGCGTTTTGGACTTCTAAACAAGGAGAACATGGTCCTGTAAGGATTCTAAACCCTAGAAAGAGAGGGTACTTGATGACCAAACATTGAAGGCTATAAAAGAAGACTTCTAAGGTTCAAACAAGACATCTTTGAAGTAATCTCATATACTTTACATCTCATACTACGATTCTACATCAAAAACCTAGTGTTTACCCCTTTTAGGGGGAAACCACCATTCTTCCTCTTCTTCTTCTTCATCTTCCTTGTAATATGAGTAACTAATTCTTTTGTTGATTACGAATGAATTCAATATTTCAAGCGTCAATCTTTATTAGTAATACAAGTTTATTTGGAGTTTTAATCACTATTGTTTATTTTCTCTAAACCTAGGGTTTATTATTGGTTTCTAGATTGTTCAAGTGTATAATTGGATTAATCTATTGATCATTTTAATACTAGTATTAAGTTATGAGATCGACTCGTACACAAGTAGAAATCGCGAGACCTTGCAGAGGGATTCTGTGGAGCAATTGCGAGTGAAGATAACACCAGCAAGTGGACCTTGATCTAATAGTATAACTACTGGGATCAACCTAAATTCACAAATATTAAATCATTCGATTGGGTCACACCTTGAGTGATCTACTACTTGGCGATTCACACGAATAGAATCCTGTAGTCGAGAACTTCTGTATCCAGTGATAAAAGGAGTTTTGGGGATAACACTGATCTAGCTGCTATTCTACGATTGGTGATGAATGGTTCTAATGAAAGATAGATAAGTATACTAAGTCGGTTAACGTTTTGTAACGGAAAACGACTCCCTAATCATCTCTTTTTTCTTATTTTCTTTTTATTGTGTTTTAGTTAATTAATCTATAAAAACCCCTTTTTAGCATTTACTCTAGTTTTGCTAGTCTAAATAACATCTCAATTACACAGCTCTCTGTGAGAACGATCCTTACTATCGTTATATTACTAGTTAATTAGTGAGAAATATCTTGATTAATTTTTTGCACTTACGGTACACATCAAATTTTGGCGCCGCTGCCGGGAAGCAGTGGTTAATTGATTTGTTATTTGTTTTATTTGTCTGTTAAGTAGTTTAGAAATTTTCACGTTTCTGCAGAGTGTTTTTCAGATTTTTAGGTTTTCGTGGTGTTAACAACTCGTTGAAGGTGTTCAACTTTCGTCAAAAGCGGGAGGTAAATTATGGAAACAAATTGTATTACTTTTGTTTTGTTTTATTTTTATTTTAGTTTTTAGTAGATTTTCGTTTTTCTTGTGAGTCGTTATGTTTCCTTACAGAAATAACATGTACGGTGCACAAGATCAATCATATAATAGTGGTTATCAATATGATTTTCATCTCAAAGTTATGACAACTACCAACCATACCAAGGGTATAATCAAAACCAATCTTCTGGGTATGACCAATACCCTACGGAACCTTATGGTTATTCTCATACTTTCAACAACCTTACAGTGGCTATGTAAGTGAACAACCACAGGGATTGGAGGATATTTATGCTCTTGATCAAAAAGTCTCTAGTTTCGCAGATACTTTCTGTACTATAATAGAAGAGTGTTAAAGGAACATGGCTCAATATTTCCAGAACATAGATGAATCACTCCAAGAAGTCCGAGAGAGCATGGACAACTTAAAAAGAGACATTAACCAAATTAAGGAGGAAATGGAAAAAGATGATCAACCTTTGAAAATTCCTTTTAACAATGATGAAGTTATTCTAACTCCGGATCATAATAACGAGTATTCGCCTATTCAAAATGAAGAGACTGGATATGACATATCTATTGTTATAAATGGTGTAACATACTCAAACCAAGATCTTAGGATTTGCACCGATGAACTAGACTTCCTATGAGAGGTCGATTCTGATGATGAGTGTGTTGAAGAGACAGTGCTTGAGAGTGAAACCAAATTGATTGATTTTGTGGAAGACCCAAGTGAGCTTTCCAAGGATTATAATGATGTTGAAATTTCGCTTGAAGCGAAAACTGATGAAGAATGGTTTTTAAAGAGTTTGATAAAGGACCACGATATACATTAGGTAAATAATTCATTGGATTTCTTTAAGAATGATGAGGATCCTGTAATACAAGAGATTGTGAAAGGTTTGTCTAATCTTTTGCACAGTTAAATATCTTTTGATCTTCCTCCTCCAATCGAAATAGTTCCACAAAAGGTTGTTAACCCGATTTTTAAGGAGCTACCTCACTTAGGATTTGGTATTTGTGCTACTAAAGTTCTTGGGAATTATTTTGCTTCTAATTATCCAGCATTAGATGTGTCTGAGTCTAGCATTGTGCAGGTTCACCGATAAGAACCCAAAGAAGTTCCCGCATTCCATGTTCTTTATACACTTCCAAGTGTTGAAAAAAACTAAGTGTGGGGGAAACTTCCCTAAAGTAGGAGTTTCAAAATTTATACCTTATGATAATGTTTTTGTAAAGTTGTTATTAAAACTGCAGATTATCGTCTGGGTGGATCCCCCAGATTTTCAGATTGTTGGTTTATGGAAGTTAACCAGAAGGTCAGGCTGAGGACGTTAAACTAAGCGCTGAATGATAGGCAACCCATTGGTTTTGTATTTTTATCTTTTGCTTTTAATTTCTAGTTTGCATATCATTATTTAAATTCCCATCTTTATTTTACATTGGAGGAGTCAATTTACACTGAGGACAATGTAAAGTTTAAGTTTGGGGGAGTGATTAAGCATATAGATTTTTAGTATTCACTTTTGTAGGTAATTTTTTTTTTAGAATTTTTGAACTTTTTGTACATATTTGCATGAAAACCTCCAGCTTTTAGATGTTATTTTTTAGAGTCACTTTTTATACTTCTAGCTAAGTTTACATAAGGAATTCTTACAGAAAAAACTGAACTTAGAAGTATTACCGAACTACATTCGGAGTTCTTAGTTGTTGAGAGGCACGAGCTGACAAAAATGGATTTAAACCGCTGGTAAAGAATACAATATTAGAGAATTTGATTATTCAATAGCCATGAGTGAGGCACCAAACCTTCAATTTTCCGTTTAGAGTGTTCCATTTGTGCAAATTCCGGGTAGAATGATGAGCTATCCAACCTCGCACCAATTTCAGCACTACTCTTTGATCTCTTGAGTGCTATTTCTATCAATCATGAGGGTGTCATCAGAATTGCTAATGCTATCTTGTAGTCTTGTTTGCAGTTGGCACCATTCTCTCCACAACAACAGTTCCATAGAAACACATTATCATCAACAAACGGAGCATCATAAATTTGAAGGAAAGTTGAATATAGTCAAGGTTTACAAGCAACAGTAAAAGAAATAGCAAATTTCATATTCTATTGAAGCAACAATACAAAAAGCAGAGTTATATATACATGTTGAAGACTTATGTACAAGAGTGAAAGAAATCAAAAGATGAGAGTTAGTGAAGTTCATGATATGAAGACAATACAAGTTGTGAAGAATCAAGTGGTAAAATCCTTATCCCATGGCTTTAGTAGTTTCATTATCTATTTTATTTTTAGTTTATATTTTATTTTGAGTTTTAGTATTATTTTTATTTTATTTTTAAAAGAAAAAAAAACAAAGAAAAAATAAAAAATAAATATTTCATACTGCTTTAGTGTATATTTCCTTTTGTATACACTCAATAAGGTCGTGGGCAATAAACAATTTATGAAGAAGTCTCAAACAACAAGGAATTGAGAAAAAAGTTACAATTGTCAAGGTTCTACGAAGTTCAAGAGTACATCATCAACAGTTGAAGACCGAAGACGTTCTATTGGATGCTGTGAGAGTGGTGTTGATTGTATACCGGGTGAGAAGGTAAGTAAGTGTTCCCATCCTTGCATAACGGTTGATTTCCTTTCTTAGATGTTACTAAAAAAAGTTCTTTTTCGTCTCACGTCCTATGGGATAACATCTTCATATAATTATGAAGGTTCCTTTTCCTTCACACCATTCAACGTGTGCATGATTTCTTTTCACTCCTGCCTGCACACATGAGAACTATAAAGTGCGTCTTTTGAGTGTCAAATTCATAAAACCTTATTGGTGAGGCAGATTGCTTATTCGGTCGCTCTTGAACCTGGATTCTTTCATATGGTGAATTTCTCCTAACTCAAGAGATAAGCATGAGAATAATGTTATTTGGAATTTCTAACTTCTTATTATGTAGAAACTTTATGTCCTCATAGCTATTTGGATGCATGTGCTCTGGAATGTTTGAAAGTTAGAATTTAGATTTTGTGGGTATACCTCTTGTAAACCTTCATGAGATTATAACTCATCCACTAGGGACACCTAGAGGCTTAAAGGCTTATTACACATGCTAAGTGTAACCGTGTCCTCGATGGGAATGAGTTATTGTATTTTAGTTTATTTTATGTTAGTTTAGATAGTATTTTGCTCGAGGACTAGCAAAAATTAAGTGTGGGAGAATTTGAGAAGTGCTTAATTCACATATTAATAAGGATATTTCTCACAACTCTCTGTGGGAATGATCCTTACTATCTCAATTAGATGTGTGTCATAAGTGCAACAAATTAATCAAGATATTTCTCACTAATTAACTAGTAATATAACGATAGTAAGGATTGTTCCCACAGAGAGCTGTGTAATTGAGATGTTATTTAGATTAGCAAACTAGAGTAAATACTAAAAAGGGGGTTTTGTAGATTAATTAACTAAAACACAATAAAAAGACAATAAGAATAAAGAGATGATTAGGGAGTCGTTCGCCGTTACCAAACGTTAACCGAATTAGTATACTTATTTATCTTTTGTTAGAACCATTCATCATCAATCATAGAATAACAGCTAGATCATTGTTATCCCCAAAACTCGTTTTATCACTGGATACAAAAGTCCTCGACTACCAGATTTTATTCATCCGAACCACCAAGTAGTAGATCACTCAAGGTGTAACTCAATTGAATGCTTTAAGCTTTGTGAATTTAGGTTGGTCCCAGTAGTTAAACTCTTAGATCAAGGTCCACTTACTGGTGTTATCTTCACTCGCAATTTCTCTACGGAATCCCTCTGCAAGGTCCCGTGATTTCTACTTGTGTACAAGTCGATGGACGATTACTTATCTCATAACTCAATACTAGTATTAAACTAATCAAGAAATTAATACAATTATACACTTGAACAATCCAGAAACCAATCATAAACCTTAGGTTTAGTTAAAACAAACAATAATGATTAAAACTCAAAATAAACGTGTATTACTAATAAAGCTTCACGCTTAGAACATTGAATTCATCCGTAATCAACAAAAGAATTAGTTAATCATATTACAAGGAAGATTAAGAAGAAGAAGAATGGTGATTTCCCCCTAAAAGGGGTAAACCCTAGGTTTTTGATGTAGAATTGTAGTATGAGATGTAGAGTATACGAGATTACTTCAAAGATGTCTTGTTTGAGCCCTAGAAGTCTTCTTTTATAGACTTCAATGTTTGGGCATCAAGTACCCTCTCTTTCTAGGGTTTAGAATCCTTCCGGAATCGTATTTTCCTTGTTTAGAAGTCCAAAAACGCGTGCCAAATTTAAAATTTCAGAATAGTCCGGTTTGCAAACCTATGTGAGTTAAATCTTCAATATTATCTTGTTTTGCTCATAACTTCTTTTGTCCGATGTCGGAATGACCTCATTCTTTTTTCGTTCTCTTCGTATTCCAATTATCTTCAAGATGGTATTAATAAATCCTGATTTTGGATGAGTTGAACTTGGATTTTGGCCCGTCTTCCCTTGTAATATTTTACTTCCTTGCTCATTCTAGCACTTTGTAAATCCTTTTTGGATGATTCACCTAATATGACATATAAGATAGAAAAAAAGAGTAATAACAAATAATATACAAGAAATATAGCTAAAAAAAATATGGATTTGACATTAGAAATATGTGAATTAAGCACTTATCACTACGCGCCCTTGAGCCCTACTCCACCTGAGTTAATGAGAAGGCTAGCACTAACTCCACCTTGAGCATTTCCTTGCCCACCTTGAGCTCTGCTCCACCTAAGTTAATGGATGGCTGCACTAACTCCACCTTGAAACTTTGATCACTTTGGGCCTTGCCTGCTCCACCTTAAGTCTGGCTCACCTGCACCCTAAAACGGGTGACATCCATAACCACTTCTCCGGGCTCAATTTCTAATAGTATCCTTATGGAATGTTAGACCTACTCCGGGCCTTACCACATTGCACCGATACTGTCTCCACTTGACCACCTTTGGCCACAGGTGTGGTATTTTTATCCTAAAAGGCCTCAGTGCTATGTAAGGAGAGAGTCTAGCTTATTAATCTCCATATAGATTTCTGTTTATTCCATGTGGGAGTATTCCTAGTTATCCTTATGCATGTTTCATCGAGCCACACACACCAACAATTTACACCTTAGCGAGATTTAACCACCTCACCAACCCAATCATACTCCACTGTACAATTTTCATCCGTATGGTGCTATCCATCGAATGATAAACACTTAATTCATACATTTTTATCGTTTAATCTATATTTGTTAATGTCCATTTTTTTATATTAATACGTTGGTTTTACACTTTTACTTGGTATTCACATAATTCCTAATGTTAGGAAAAAACATGGATAAAAGGAGTTAAAGAGTTGAAATGTTAACAATCCCGAAGAAATCAATTTGTTTTGGAGTTGGACGGAAAAGAAACTAGTAAAGATCCGAGTCTGGGAGGTGAAGACGTGGAGTGAGTGGACCAATAATTCATTGTTGGTTGGTTAAATTATGGACGTCTCATGAGTTTTTGGTGAGTAACTCGATTGAGAAGAAAAGGGAACGTGAATAGATGGATGGGATGGTTTGTGGTTAATGCGGAAGGGAGAGGGAGTTGCTGCTTGAGTGAAAAGAGAGATAGGAAGTGGCTGGCATACAAATTCTGACGTGAGTCAGAGAAGAAAAAGAGTGAAGGTGACGTGGTTATAAAAGAAAAAGGAGGTTAAGCTTCTGAAGTCAGTTCAGTTTTGGGATTGAATGGAGGTAGACGTGGCCAAGTGGGCACACGGTAAACAAAATGGGAACTTTGTCTAATTACTTCATGGTCAAGAGAAGAAGTGAAATAAGAAAGTGGTTATTATGTTTTTGTTAGGAGACGTGGCAAGATAGAAGTGGTCGGTGATGAGAGTTGGTTAAGTTAGCTAGTGGAGTTTGGCTTGGCTTCGGTGGAGGACTTTTCTTAAGTTGGAGAGAAGTTTATAAAAAAAGAGAGGGGAATGTGGGGAAGACAGAAGTTGAGATGGAGGCGTAGAAAAGTTGGTTGATTGGTTTGGTTAGAAAGAGGAGTAAGTGGTTGAGTTCGGTCTTTGAAAACTTGACATAAGGCCTGGAATAGATGTGGCGGTTCAAGAGAGATCGCGTCAGATAGACAGGTTTTGGGTCTTTGATGGGACTCAGACTTGTTTATTTTTCTCGGAAAAAAGAGTTCATTCTGCTCTATTTTTTTTTTAATTGTTGACAGCGGGACAGTACCGAGAAGGGTTGGTGCTTGGCATAAAACGGAGAGAAAAAGATCCATTGTTGAAAACCGTGAAATTTTTATCTATTTTTCTTGTTAATTATTTTTATAGGTTCTAAGAAATCCATCTTTATATCTCATTAATTTTGTAATTAGGATTTATTGTTCAAACCACTTAAAGTATTAGGCTATTTGAGTTCAGTTATGGAGCAAAAGACTATTATAATTTGATTTGATTAATTCCAGGATTTTGTTTATTGATTTATCGAAAAATTAGTTGTTGTTTCACCGGTTCTGTATGATACATTAACCTTTGTGCGTATTTTTAGGATCACAAATTTGTTTGTCTTATTTTCTGATATTTCATGCTTGGGTTAATTCCTTTGATGGGGTATGCTTAGAATAATCATGTATTATTTGCGAACACATTTAGTTTCTTATAATTTTCTTGCTAACGCAATTTGATGGTGTATGCTGAGACTTAGAGCTTTTGATGCGCCATGCTTAGGGTGTCCCAGTGATATTTGCGACTCTAATACATATAAAAGTTGATGCCGATAGAACGAACGATAGATAAATATTTAGGAGTTATGTTTCATTTCAGTAATTGAATAGAAATAGTGATGAATGCTGTAAACCCTGGTTACCGACTCTCTCTGTTTAGTTGTTTTATTAGTTTAGTTTAATTTTATTATTTCATTTTCGATTCTAAAAATCCCAAAAACATCATTTTTGGTTAGTTCATTAAAGATATTGGTTGCAGTATTTTCCCGCTCCCTGTGGGTTCGACCCATATTTGTCGATTCTACATTGTAGACGTCGTGCGATTGTGGTTATTATAAATAGGTTCTTCAGAATCCTATCGTCGAACATGATTAATATCAGTACGAACCCTTGATCCCTACTCCACTTCAGTTAATGGGTGCTCTACACTAAATCCACCTTGAGCATTGATGTGCCCACCTTAAGCCCTACTCCACCTGAGTTAATGGATGACTGCACTAACTCCACCTTGAGCCCTTGCTCTTGCTTGCTCCACCTTAAGGCTCCACCTACGCCATAAACTGGGTGACATCCATAACCACTTCTCCACTTGATTTCCAAATAGTAGCCCCACCTGGGCTCTAATACCAGTTGTTATGATCTACGGACTGTCGGACCTACTTAGGGCCTGACCACATAGCATCGATATTGTCCCCACTTGACCATTAAGAATCCCTAGCTAATATTAGGAAACACCTTCCATATATTAGACAAGACATAAAATAGGAAATACGCTTTTTAGGTTCCCACCGAGGACTAGGAAACCCAAACCCATTCCTAAAATAAGTCTTCAATATACAATATTTAATATAGTTAAAGTTTTCTTCAACTCTTAATATTTTCTGCAACAATGTAATCATAATTTTGTTTCTCTAATCCCAAAAGTGGCTTGCCCTAAGAATGCCTTTGAGTTTTGACATATAAATTTGTATAGCAATTCTTATAAATTTTTTCCCAAACTAATTATTAACTTACTTCGACCTATTATCGATAGGATTATATCACCTTTTCATGAAGCTTTCTTGTAAGGTAGGCAAATATCTAATTGTATAATCATTGCACATGAGATGGTTGACACTATGAATATGCGAAAATATAATAAAGGTCATATGTCCATAAAACTTGATATGTCGAAAGCCTTTAACAGAGTCGAGTGGAGTTTTGTGTTGCAATCCCTAAGAAAACTAGTGTTTCATGAGGATTCCTGCAAACTTATTGAGAAACGCATTATAACTGCCACAACCTCTATCCTCTTAAATAGTACTCTTGGTGACATGTTTCTTCCTGAAATGGCTCTTAGACAGGGAAAATCCTTATTCCCTACTTATTTATATTATGCATGGAGTTCTTTTTTAAGATTTTATTGTGTGTTGAGAACAGGGGAAAGCTTCATTGGATCAAGTTCACTACAGATAATCCACCTGCCAGTCATATGTTCTTCGTAAATGACTGTTTGATTTTTATGAAAGCTACTACTAATGAAACTAGATAGTTGCATGACAACATTAGAAATTTTATCATTAGAAATTTTGGTGGTATGAAGATATTAATTCTAAAGGGGTATTGTAGATGGTGGATTTTTTTCAAGGCTAAATAGTAAAAGATAATGTTTCTGACCCAGGTCTCGGAAATATTGAACTTTAGAATTCTGCAAAGAATTTTAAAGCAGTCGCTCATCCCTGTCTCTCTCTGTATGTACGTAATCACATGCATACATCACCTGGATGACCTCTTCATATTATTACATGGACGATCAAATTCAACATATAAATCAACATTCATCCATGTATAGAGTTATTAGAATAACATCGGTGCTCATTATAACATTCCTAGATATTTTTTAATTTTCACATAACAAATCTCAAGCTCCTAGATGGATTGACCACTATCATAAAGCAATTTGAGTGTCTTCTGGTGCTATATTCCACAACTGAATTTCCAAAAATTTATCTTATTTCAATATTCATACTCAACCGAATGACATTGACTTACTAAAAATGCCTATACAACTTTGTATAAAAGTATGTAGCAAGTTACATATGAATTTACTCGACTAAAGTACCATAGATGTGCTTAGATACCAATTCAAAAATTGTGTTAAGTACAAAATATAGCTTCTACTAGCTAAGTCGAGCCTTGGCCACGTCAATCCTTGCTTAAAGAAGCAACCAACGTGAATGGCATGTAAAAGAGTTCAATTCTAGGCTTAGGAGACACTAACATTAGGTTCACAACACTTATAGGTGTCTCAAACAACCAACGAAGCCTTCCAACCCTAGTTCGAAGAAGGGACTACTCAAAATTGAGTTTGTAACGTTTATAAGCATTACAAATAGCTCACTTGGATGGCCACACCAAGCACTCCTCACTCACTTGTCCATCTGTCCAAGTTAGCCCCCTCTACCTGTCCGTCCAAGTTAGCCCCCTCTATCTATCCATCCAAGTTAGTCTTCCTTGCTTGTCCGTTCATGCTCTCTCCCTTGCTTTTCCGACCAAGCTCTCTCCCTTGCTTGTCCGACCAAGCTCTCTCCCTTGCTTGTCCAACCAAGCTTTGTCCCTTTCTTGTCTGACCAAGACTCACATACCTTGCTTGTTCGTCAAAGCCTCCTCCCTTGCTTGTCCATCCAAACCCTATCTCTCACCTTGTCTGTCAAGGAAATACTTGGCCTCACATGAATATTTTTGAACATAGCCTCACACACATATTCTTGTACTCAACATGCTATGTATATGCTTGCACTCAGCATGCCACATCCATTTTTCCATACTCAGAGAAACAATGCTAATTGACCTATATGAACTCACATTTTTCTTTATCAATCCAATAAAATAAAATAAAATAAAATAAAATAAAATAAAATAAAGTACGTATTTTATTTTAAGTTGTATATTTCTTTACAATAAGTCTTGTTAGACTCATCAAGCTAGTCAAGCAGGACAAGCCCTTAGTCAAAAGATTAACTAAGCAAGTCTCATTAAACTTCACATTAGTAGTGTTTGATGCTACAAAAATTGCACAAGAAATCAAAGATGTCACAAATGGGGGGATATACAGTAGGGTATTGGTCTACGGCTCGTGGTGCTGTAGTGCACCCACTAAAGAGAAAATCTCTGGAAAGTTTGATTAACAATTGAGTAGTGAAGAAATAGGTGAGTGTAGATGGTGAGTTTTATACAAAGGGTAGAATTATAAAGTCGCCCTTCTGCCTAGTTGCAAGAACATAGAAGTATCCGCGCATATTTGCGGGCATATTCCTGACTTCACATCATAATATGAAATACTGTATTTCTACTTATATTCCGCAAGAGAATTAAGAATACATTTTCTCTGAACAGCTACATGCATTCTAAACCAATCATGTAACTTCTCCAACACTCACAATATTCATACCATATCGAATCAGTCTCAAGTCGCATAAATTCCGCAGCTGAATTCCTTGAACTCGACTCGAATGTACATCGATGTTCCAATAAAATCTTTCACATCTAGGAGTAGCTAATGCTTAATATCCAAATATACATTTTAGCTTAATGCTTTGCTCACAAAGAAGACATCACAAATTGTTTACCTGAGCTTAAAATATGTTACTTTAGCACTTTGCTCAAGGACAAGCCACAAATTATGCGCGCTCCTTGTGAACGCTCCACAAGCAAAGAACAATGCCTCTAAAGACGTATTGTGCCTCTAAGCTAGGCTAACCCTAGCCTTTTTCCTGCATGAGCTCTAGGATAACACTAGCCTCTTGGCTTAACAACGTATTACCACTAGAATCGCTAACTTCCTATCCCTAGCTCTAAAAGAGATAGCCTCCTTGACCTAGTATTGTCCTAGCTAACAACGCAAGAGCGCTAGCTTCCTTGGCCAAGTAGCGTCCTAGCCTAAGCGTCAAAACACTAGCTTCCTTGGCCAAGTACGCTATCGCTCTTGCGTTGGCCAAGTATGCCAGAAGCGCTAGCTTTCTAGCTTAGCAACTTCTTTGACCAGAAGCGCTAGCTTCCTTAACTAGCACTAGATTCCTTGACCAAGATACGCTAGCTTCCTAGCCAACAGCGCGAGAGCGCTAGCTTCCTTGGTCAGTAGCGTCCTAGCCTTTTGCGCTAAAAGCGCTATCTTCCTTGGCTTATAGCGTCTTAACCTTTACGGCTAAAAAGATAACTTACTTGCTAGAAGCTAGCACATGGGCTTTTCTCCCAAAACACTAGCGCATTAACATATTTACGCTAAGAATCTAGCACTAGCCTTGCTAGCTACTTCCTTTAGAAGCGTTCCATTCTTTTCAGTACTGGCCTAATGCTAAAATAACCTTATATAGTTATCTAATAAGCCTTCTTGCTAAGTAAGCTCTTCGCAATATTGGCTTTAAACACTTTCAGGATTATGCCTTGCTACTTCTAAGCTGTCTTCTAGCTATTAAAACAACCATGTTACTCCTAAGATAGTACATAATCACTAAATTTACCAGACTCGGCACTCATCAGTCTAATTACCAATCCAGTGAGTTGCGACTTTCCTCACTAACTTAGTAAGTCATTTGACTTGACTTGACCTAATAAAAGCAGTCGTGGTTCACGACTCCACTATCATTCTACGAGATATCAATGATAACACATGGGGGGATTCTCATTGGGGTATTGGTCTGGCGGTCTACGGAAATCGGGCGTTGTGGCAACACATCCACGGACAAGAAGATAATAAGTAGTGGGACAGTTACAAGACAGTTGAGAGAACTAGGAGTAGTGGTTATACAAGTCCTCCATATTTTTTGTACATGACTCTACTACAATCTCCATAATTGTTACTCCTACACTTCTTCGGTAACTTCCACCACTTACGGGAAATCAATGTGTCTTCTTAGAAATATAAATAGATGACTTCATCTATTCGAAACAAGAACAAGAGTTCTCAACACACTTCATTTTGTATATTAGAAAACTAATATACAAAAGATATAAAGAATGCGCAATTTATCCCAGAGATAGTCCATTCTTCATCACACACTACAATTACTCATCACACTAAAATTTCTCAACTTACTTTGTTTCCTTCCCCTAAGACCTACCCAATCTTCTCCACCTTAGTGATCAAAGAAGGACCCGAACAACCATTTCTTGGTTTAGGCTCGTCCTGTTCGAGCTTGATTTCTCGAACCTACCTGAAAGTACTCTTTTACAGTACATTTGTTTTCACCCTAAAACAACGAGCAACCGTCCATTCATCCTCAAACAAAATGGGGAACGGTTACTAGCACATGCTCCACCTTCTCAATTTCATCACTATTCCACTATCGAAACTTTCTATGAGATGAGGACAGGTGAGCGGTTATAATAACTATTATAAATAGATTACTCAATCTATTGAACATAAGACAGAACTAGACAAGTCAAACAACTTGATTAGTCATCCAACCTTCTCAGTCATATACAAAGAGTTGTTCATAACTATTGTATACCTCACATCCCACATAGTCTTATACTCTGACCTCAACCTTTCTCTTGCTTCCTCCCTAAGCCCAACCCTTCTCCTTCTCTTTTGTGACTGAAACAAAATTGGAACGATCATATCTGGGTTTAGGCCAATTTTGCTCTGATTCTGATCTCTCAAACTTTAAAAGTACTTCTACAAATAAATGTAACACCTACATTTTTCGAATGACATTTACCCAAGGATGCGTCATTGCATGGGATGAAGTTTCATCTCAAGCTTATAAAGCTTACCCAGGGATTCATCAAGGCGTAAGTGCATTCGCTTGGCTTGGTTGCAAAATCAGTTTGACATTATGATGCTAGGCTTGTCCCTTGCTCAAAGATACAAAATATTACTTGCTTACTAATGGAAGCATTATGATTCTATGACATCATTATGATTGGCCCTTTCTAAGGCATGCAACATGAACGAATATTGCTTACCCGAGAAGGTATTATAGTGCTAAGGAATTGCTTACCCAAGGAAGCATCACTGACCCAATGTTGCTTACCCGATAAAGGATTATAGTGCTAAGGCACTATTATATCGTGATGCTTACCCAAGGAAGCATCACTGACCCAATGTTGCTTACCCGAAGAAGCATCCCTACTACTGTGAAGCTTACTTGAGAACGCATTATAGTATTAATGGACTATAATGCCGTGATGGGTACTCGAGGATGTATCACTAGTGTGCAGTCGGTAAATTCTCCTTACCCTCCTTTTATATACTTGTGGAAATGTCAATAAGACATATATAGGGAGGAGGCGTTGGTTGAAAATTTATGATGCTTACTCGAGGAAGCATCATATTGACCCTATAAAGCTTATTCAAGGATGCTTACCCAAGGAAGTATCCATGTCATTATGAAGCTTACCCAAGGAAACTTCTTTGGCTATGGCGCTGGCAAGAAAGTTGTATTTGGCTTAGTGCAGTAGATGAATGTCCTCTCCCCTTATTTTCTTTACTTGTAGAAATATCGGTAAGACATATATAGGGAGGAGGCGTTGGTTGGAAATATTTGTTTCTAACCTGAGAAGGCATTATAGTTCTAAGGCACTATCATGTTGTGATGCTTACTAGAGGAAGTATCACTGACCCTATGATGCTTACCCAAGAATGCATTATAGTGCTAATGCAATATTATGCCGTGATGCATGCTCGAGGATGCATCACTAGTTTGTAGTCGATGGATGTCCCTTACATTTCTTTTCCAAATGTATGGAAATGCGCTTAAGACACATATAGGGAGGGAGCCTTGGTTAAATGTACATGAGCGGTAATGCACATTTATGCGTTTGTAGCCTATACGTTGGTGCATACTTGGTGCGTAAACGTCAATATGCTTGTAGCTTAACCGATAAAGCTTGAATTACGCGAAGGCATCATTAGTTCGTGCTGCGTACTCGAGAATGCATATTTGCATACAAAGACATTAGTTATGTACAAGCTGGTGCATACCTTGCGAAAGTCCCTTGAACTATACGGACTAGGATTTGCTTTTCCTTTAGCCTTGCTACATCATATTGAAAATTAATCGGACGCAAATTTTATATGCATATGCATATACTTTCGAAACGATTGACCCTTAGCATCGATGTTGGCTTTGCTTTAATAGGCTTAAGTTGCTTGTCCCATTCGAAATGACCCTGATACGTGTCGTAGGTGCAATCAAATTAGTTATTTTGTTTTCACTCAATTAATGAATATAATGGAAGTCAAGTTGGTTCCCACGAGGAGCGAGGTGTTTAAGTTGTCAAATGTCACAAGGGGGGGTTTGTTTTAGGATTTTAGCAAAGTAAATAAGAAAGCAATTAAAAGTAAAGTTGTATATAATGGAGAGAGATATGATCGAGGAATCCATCTTCGTTATTAAACTATCATTGAATTAGTATATTCATCTACTCATCGTTAATCACAGATTATCACCAACCGTAGAATAACAACTAGATCAGTGTTATCCCCGAAATTCCTTATATCACTGGATACAAAAGTTCTCGCCTACCAGATTCTATTCATCCTAACCACCTAGTAGTAGATCACTCAGGTTATAATTTGGTCGAATGCTTTATATTTCGTGAATTTATAGGTTAATCCTAGCATTTATACTCTTAGATCGAGGTCCACTTACTATTTTTGTTCATACACACAATTGCTCCACAGAATCCCTCTGCAAGGTCTCGTGTTCTCTACTTGTGTACGAGTCAATAGACTATTACTTATCTCAAAAATCAATACTAGAAATAGATTAAATCAACAAATCAATTCAGTTGGCCACCTAAACAATCTATCAATCAATCATAAACATTCATTATAGCATAAACAAAAGACAATCATATGAAGAACTCAAAATAGAATCATGTATTACAAAAATATTGACTTTTAGCCACGGACTTCTGGCCACAGATTCATATCATTGCCACGATTTAGTCTAGGTGTTGGCAGTTGGTCAGTCATTTGCCACGGCATGCAGAGTATTTGCTTTGGGCTGACAGTAAACCATATTTGTATGCTATGAACATATTTATAACGCTTTAGTCAAGACATAGTGGGTCGTGGGAACAGGTGGGCTTCTGCTACAGCCAGTCGTGGCTATATTAGAAAGGAACTGCCCATATCATAAGCGCCAAAATTTCCGCCGCATGAAAAATTGGCCCACGCTCCAAGAAGAAAAAGTAAAGTGAACCCACCCACTTCTCATAGCTTCTTCCTCTACTCCCATTTTATCATCTACCTGAAAGGCTGAAACCACCATAAATAAAAACTAAACATGTTGTCTCTTCTTCATCCTGGAAGAAAAGGCCTAAACCTAAACTTCAATACTTCATCCACTGCTCCATTGTTCCAATCGCGCAAGAAAACCATTCCCACCTTGTTATCAAATGTTCACTTTTAAACCCTAAATCGTGTTACCCCTAACCATTAAAATCATAACAAAAATGAACCCATGTTCTGAGTTTCCTCAACCTTGACAATGCAAAGATCATTTTACAAACACTAGATACTAAAATCTCTAACGGGTAAAGGATCTTCGTCTCTGTTTCCTTCTCTCGAAAAATCTGGATTGTTCTATTTTTATGTCTTGAAATTTAATTGCTTGTTTATTATAATTTTGTAATTTATTTTTGAAATCTAACCGGTATTAGTTTAATTCTTCTCATTTACGTATATGGAGTTTCGTAACTGATGGAGTCGATTTTAAAGGGCAAAAGAAGAAAGGGATAATAAGAGAAAGTGGGGGCGGTGATGGTTCTTCTTGAACTTCATCAGAAAAAGCTGAACATACTAAAGATTGATGGAATGAGTTTTTTAGAAGGATTACTGGTATGGGTTTTTAAATTATGTTATTATGTCATCTACTGTATGTATTCATGGGTTGCTGTTATGATTTATGCAATTTGAATCAGTTCTTGTTTGTGGTGTAATTTTGTTTTGTGTTTTGTATTGATAGAATATATACACAGTTGTACTTGTTAGGAATTGTGGCTTAATCTAACAGTACTGTATAACCACATTAAAATCTACTGAAGCAGATTTGAAATTAGGAATTGAGTAATTTTTTCCTTCTCAATAGGTATACACTGATTTTTGGTTTGATTGTAATTTCCCCAAACTGGTAAGAATTTTGTTTGCTTGTCTGTTTGATTTCCTAGTACGAAAGTCGTACAATTAGAATTATTTCAAACCCAAAATTTTGAATTTGGTTTTAAAATTGCAATTCGTGATCTTGCTTTGAGATTCGATAAATACAATTGTGGTTGTGATGCTCATCTCTTCTTCTTGCTTTAGAGTTTTGAGTAGATTTCTTGTGTTCTTCATTTGGGATCTTCCTGGTGCTGCAGCAGCAGCTGCCATAAGGGTTGCAAAGAGACCTGATAATGCAAGAAAGCTTATCGGGGTAAGGACCTTCGTTATATTCCTTTCTTGAGATTTGGTTATAGTATTTGAAACTCTACAAGAGCCAAGTTCCCTTTCATAAAAGAGTATGCATAGTAAACACGAAGAGACAATACTTGTAGTACAAAGTCGATGGTGACATTTTGCTAGGTTGACTTACAGTCATCCGTAAACTTAAGTGGTTGGGAAACGAGTAGTATGTCTATTGTAGGGTCGTACACACTCAATCTGAAGTTTTGAACCTTATGCATAATTTTTAAGGGTCCCATCTTGTGTGAAACCTTTGTCCGTACATTGAATGTTTATCAGGTTGAAAGTTCAGCACATAAATTGAATCAAGTAAACTTAAAGATGTGAGTTAGTATTTTTCCCCCTTGTATAAAGCCTTACAGTACTCTTAGGAGTCTTAACAACTCATCTTATATAAACTCAAATCCCTATATTCATTTTCAAGTTATTAAGCTCTTTGATTTAGTATTTAGTTTATGGAATCTTTGTTGGTGTATTTGCTATTACAGGGAAAGCAAACAGGGCGACAAGCTTTGGGCACCAGAAAGCAATGTGAAAAGTCAGCAGAGAGATTTTTAGTTCAAATATATCTTCCCTTGTTGGTAAGAAAAAAACTTTTGCGTTTTGTAAAGGTATAGCTCTAAATTAAGGGTATGAAAAGTAACTTGTTCATGCATAAATATCGTCTTCATTGAAACTTGCTTACCATTATCTATCTGACAGCTCCAAGGTACTTTCTCTAGATTCAATGGTAAAATTTATATATAAAAAAACAAATACTCCAGCAAATTATTTGTTTTTATTAGGCGTTGTTGTTTAGCACCAAAATAAAAATCTCTTTTACTCGTGTATCTGCATGGATTTGCCTCTCTATGATGACTGATGATTTAGAAGAAACACCAAAGGTTTTTGCATAATTATCTTCAAATAATTTTATAACCTATGTAGGAACAAAATAAAAAATAAATGATAATTTTTAGGTAAAAAGGAATGCTTACTATTTATGTCATAGTTATGGGCACTAAAGTTTTGATAACTATCACTTGCAAGTATCAACAAGGCCAATTTTTTGTTACTGTGTATGCTTTGTGCAATTTTCATGCTATGTACACTTGCATTAGTTATTTCTTGTGTTGTATTTATCTTTTTATTGATCTGATATCTTTTATCCAATTTGGCGTTCTTAGTTGGTATATGGATTATGTTGCATACAAGAGGCATTTGTTATTGAACCTTCCGTTGTACGTCCTTGTTACTTATCGCAATCTAATGCCTTTTTAAGTTCTAGTTACTTTATGTTGTCATGTTACTCTCAATAAGTTCAGGTTTTCCATGTTCTTTGATTTATTCATATTCCCACATACAACTTCATTTCTAATTAAACTATTCTGTAGCTCGTATGAGGTTCAATGTATGTTTTTTTTTTATCCTATTAACATTTAAATTCCTGTATGTTTGTTTTTATCCTATCACCATTTTAATTCCTATTTATCTTTGATGTGTTTTTGACCCCTCCATTCGTCTTATTTGAATATTGTTTGGTAATTCCATGTTCTGCTTGTCGTCTTATCATGGTTAGTTCTGTCATTTCTTTTTTCAAAGTTTTGAAGTACCAACTATTCTTAATTTATCTAGGATATGTTCCATATTATGTTTTCTATCCCGTCTGCAGTTATTGATTTGTTCTTCTTGCTTTATCAGCCTCGGAAAACACCAAATCAATTCGCTGCTGAAAAGGAACTCGTTGGTAAAAAGATAAAGGTTTGGTTGCATGATTATCAAGTGTAAGAATAAATTGTGGTTCTGATATTGTGCGAACTGTAATAGTTATATTCATGATGATTCTCGAGGGCAGACGTCTGTAATGCATTTTTTTAGTTTCGATCACAGTACATACTGGGTAAGATGATGTCTGAACTTCTTACAGACTGCAACTGGTACTGAACTATGTGGCATTATCTGCTGTCTTTTTAGGTTGCTTGCTTTCTTGCTGAAAATGCGAAGTGAAGTTTTCATCCACTTTTCATGCATATGCAACATGAAGATTTTAGGATACCCGATCCAATCCTCCATTAAAGGTTAAAGCAGAATGCGAAGATGTCTTATAAGAATCTATTAGAGTTCCGAAGAAACCAGTTCATGCCAGCCATGTTTTTTTATTTTGTTTCAATATCGTGAACTAACGATTATACTCCCTTCGTTTCAGGAAAAGAGTTACTTTTCCTATTTGCACAATTGTTAAGGCAAGATGAGAGAGATAACTTTTGTAATTTATTTCCAGATTTACCCTAACAAAAAGTTTAATACTACATATATCTTTATAATGAGAATAATAACATTTCTTAAAATAATAAGGGTAGTTTTGAAAGTTTGTTATATTAAAAATGAAAGTAACTCTTTTGTTGGAACAAAAATTTAAAGAGAAAATAACTCTTTTTCTGAAACGGAGGGAGTATTATTTGAGTATTATTTGACTCAGAAGCTTAATTGTGTTTGAATCTTCTTGATTATTTAACTTTCTTTAATGAATGAATGAAAGCTTTTAATATTTTTTCCTGCCTGTACTTTTGGTGAAATGATTTCAGTATGAAATGTTGATACTTGCTAAAATCGAGCCACAGAAAACTACAATAAACTATCTATATAATTTTATTTTATTTTGAGAAATGACCTTTTGCAACGACCATAAGATGAGGCAAGAATGGTAACATGTGCGCCATACACTGACGGATACACTGTAGCAAATAATTATGTCAAATTTGCCACATGTATGGACGTGGCAAATAGTATTAGCCACGACATTATTTGTTTAGGCAAGCTAGCCGTGGCAAGTTTTCCACAGACTTTTTATCAATTACCGCGATTCTTTGCGTCACTGAAACTCAGTATTTTTGTAGAAGTTAGAATTCATCCTCAATCGATTAGGTTTTAGATACTCATGGATGTAGAAGCATCCATGTTATACATATAAGAAAGTAGATAAGAAATTGTTACGATAATAGAACCACTCCGAAACCCTAGATTTCTCCTCTTGTGTTTTTATGCCCTCCAAGACTTGTAAAATTGTGTTAAAAAATCTCTTCTTACTGTCTTGGATGTCTCTTTATATAGTATCCACAAAATCTAGGTTTAGAATCCTTCCGGGATCGTGTTTTCACGTGCTAAATACCCTATTTACGGTTGGCTTCAACCCAACCGAAATTCTGACACAAAAATCTCATCAAAAATCTTCAGACTTACGGTTGGATTCGAGTCCATAATTCCAACCATAATTCTTCATGGACACATTTTTGTATTTCACCGTTTTGGTCATAACTCTCTCATACGATGTCCGATTGACCTCATTCTTTTTGGGTCGACTTCTTCTTTCACTTTTCTACAAGATGACAATGACACAATTTTCATATATATTTCAAATAATTTTATGGTTGGCTTTGATAGTCTAAATTCCAACTGTAAGTTTTCTTGGAATTTCTTCCTTAAAATTAACTTCTTTTACACGTTGGTTTTTGGGATACTTTCCCAACCGTAAATCTTCTTGGAAATATTGTTTCAAATTTCTGTTTCCATCCTTTAACCTCTCATTTTCATGCAGGAATGAACTCATTTCCTCTTCTTAGCTCTCTTTAATACAATTTCCATTGATTTCGGATGATTGACCTTATATAAGACATAAGATAGAAAACAAACGTAATAACAAGTAATATACAATAATTTTAGAAAATATTAGTATGGATTTGATACTAAAATCATATGAATTATGTACTTATCAAATTCCCCCACACTTATCTTTTGCTAGTCCTCGAGCAAACTACTATCTAAACTAACCTAAACTAACCTAAACTAAACTACAACTCCATTTCTTCGAGGATACGATTACACTTAGCATGTGAAACAAGCATTTAAACCCCTAGATGTCCCTAGTGGACGAGTTATAGTCTCGTGAAGGTTTACCAAAGGTATACTCACAAAACCTAAATTCTAATTTTCAAACATTCCAGAGCACATGCATCCAAAAATCTACGAAGATATAAGGTTTCTGCACACTAACAATAATAAGTTAGAAGTATCAAAGAACATTATTCTCATGCTTAGCTCTTGAGTTAGGAGAAAACCACCATATGAAAGAATCCAGCCTCAAGAGCAATAGAATGACTTCTGCCTCACCAATAGGGTTTTATGAAATTAAAACTCAAAAGACGCACTTTCTGGTTATCATGTGTACATGCAGGAATGAAGATATAAATCCTGTACACATTGAATGGTGGGAAGGAAAATGAACCTTTTGAATTATATGAAGATGTTATCCCATAGAAACATGAGACGAAAAAAAACCTTTTTTTTCTGATGATCTCTAGGAAAGGAAATCAACCAATATGTAAGGATGGGAACGCTTACTTTCCTTTTCACCCGATTCACACTCATCACCATTCTCATAGCATACAATAAAAACGTCTTCAGTTTTCGTCCTTCAACTGTTGATGATGAACTCTTGAACTTCGCAGAACCTTGACAATTATAACTTTTTTTTCTCAATTCCTTGTTATTTGAAAATTCTTTATAGATTTCTTCTTCCCCACGACCTTATTGAATGAATACAAAAAGAAATATATTAAAGCAATGATAAACATTATTTTATTTTACTTTCGAGTTTTTTTTTTTTGAAAAATAATAAAAATAAAAAAATAAAAAAATGAACAATGAAACTACTATGGCCATGGGATCAGGACTTTACTACTTGATTCTTCACAACTTGTATTGTCTCGATATCATAAACTTCATTAACTCTCATCTTTTGATTTTTTTTTACTCTTGTACATAAGTCTTCAACATGTATATATATTTCCGCTCATTGTATTGTTGCTTTACTTGAATATGAAATTTGCTCTTTCTTGTACCGTTGCTTGTAAACCTTGAACGTTTTCAACTTTCCTTCAATTTTTTTGATGCTCCGCTTGTTGATGATGATGATGTTTCTATGGATCCGTTGTTGTCGAGAGAATGGTGCTAACTGCAAACAAGACTACAAGATAGAGTCATCAATTCTGACGACACCCTCATGATTGATATAAATAACACTCAAGAGATCAAAAAGTAGTGCTGAAAATGGAACGAAGTTGGGTAGCTCATCATTCTACCCGGAATTTGCGTAGATGAAACATTCTAAATGGATAATTTAGACAGGTACAAAGAATTGAAGGTTTGTTGCCTCACTCATATATTGATGATGAATGATCAACTTCTTAATACTGTATTCTCTACCGGCGGTTTAAGTCCTTTTTTGTCGGCTCGTGCCTCTCAACAACTAAGAAACCCGAATGTCGTTCTCTATTACTTCTAAGTTCAATTATTTCGGTAAGAACTCCGTATGTAAACTTAGCTATAAGTATACAAAGTGACTCTAAAAAATCTAAAAGTTGGAGGTTTTCATGCAAATTTGTACAAAAAATTTAAAATTCTACCTACAAAGGTGAATACTAAAAATCTAAATGCTTAACCACTCTCCTATACTTAAACTTTACATTGTCCTCAATGTGAATTGACTCTTCCAATGTAAAATCAAGATGGGATATTCCTAATATGATATGCAAAACTAATAAAAATCAAAAGATAAAAATAGAAATACGAAACCAATGGGTTTCCTCCCATCCAGCGTTTGGTTTAAAGTCGTCAGCCCGACTCTCTATTTGCCCGTATTACTAGCCTACATCACTTTCCTCAGTATCCTAACATGAGTGTATATCACTCGGGTACCTCATCGCCTCAAAGATATTAAAGCGTATAACTTTTCCATCAAAATTCATAGTCAATGTGCCGTTTTGGACATCAATCTTTGTTCCAGCGGTACTCACGAATGGTCTACCCTACAACAAAGGTGTAGACTTAGATTAATTCTTATCACTCATGTCTAGAACGTAAAAATCCACCAGAAATATTAGTTGATTAACCTGCACCAAAACATTCTCAATAACCCCTTTCGGGTAAACATTAGATCGGTTAACAAGTTCAATAACTACACCGGTCTCTTTAAGAGAACCAATATTTAAAGAATCATAAACAAAAATAGGCATAATATTAAAAGATGCTCCTAAATCTAGCAAAGCTTGTGTAAACCTGGTTTTAGCAATTGTGCATGGTATAGTGAAACTACCGGGATCTTTCAATTTAGTTGGGAGTTTCTTTTGAAGAAATTCCGAAGCATTCTCCCCCACATTCCTAACTTTATTACCTTTTGAAATTTTCTTGTTCATGCACAATTCCATCAAAAACTTTGCATAGCTGGGAACTTGCTTAAGTGCTTCAATGAGTAGAACATTCACTTGGAATTTCTTAAAGATGTCCCAGATCTCTTTATTTTGAGATTCCTTCTTAGGCTTAGAAAAACAACTAGGAAAAGGCGGTGAAGTAGTAAAAGTAGGCACCATGTCTTTAGGTCGTCCGATTGAGGTTGGGTTTTCCTTTGGTACGGTTTCCACCTCTACTTCCTTTTCTAAGTCACCACTAACCTTTTCTTGGTGAATAGGCTCTTCGACCTGTCTCACACTTCTCAAAGTCACTTCACTAATATTCTCTCTTGGATTCATAAAAGGTTGTGAGGGAAGCTTTGTTGATACTTGTGCTTTCATCTGATTTATCTTTGTTGCCAATTGTCCCATTTGAATATGCAAGTCCTTTATAGAATATCTTGTTTCTACAGAATTGCATCCTGACGTTGAGAGTTTCCTTTCCGTTCCTGAGCATTTTCATCTTGCTTATGCATCATAACCTTCATCATATCCTCTAAACTGGAACTCTAACTTTGTGGTTGAGGTTGAGGCTGGGGCTAGAATTGTGGTTGTTGAAAACCACTTTGTCGTCCATAAGATGGTGGCATAGGAGCTGCATCTTGCTTGTTTGCATAACTAAAATTTGGGTGATCTTTCCAACCTAGATTATAGGTATTAGAGTAGGGATCATACCTAGGCCTTGGATTATGGAATAAAGCATTAACGTCGGCCTCTTCTTCATATGAATAAACAACTGCAGACGCGATACGATGAATTGCCTTTTTAATGGTACTCAACCGTTATTCCTTATATGAAGCGTCTCTTATCTCGCTAACTCTTCAGACATTTGAGTCATGCCTGGTATAGAATTGTTGTACATTCGAAGCCATACTTTCAATCAAACTAGTCACCTGCGAGATCGTCTTTTCAGTAAGTGTACCTCCTGCAGCTACATCAATCAAGTTCCTTTGTTCCGGAAGCAATCCTTCATAAAAGTATTGAATGACGAGTGTTGAGGAGATGTTGTGGTGTGGGAAGCTTCCTAACAACCGCTTGTACCTCTCCCAATATTCATAAAGAGACTCCCCAGTAACCTGCAGAATGCTACTAATTTCTTTACGAGAAGATGCTGCCTTAGAAGCAAGAAAATACTTTTCAAGAAATAACTTTTTCATATTTGTCCATGTTTTAATAATCCCTGAAGGAAGGTAATACAACCATTCTTCTGCTAAATCTGTCAATGAGAATGAAAAGGCTTGCAACATAGCCATTTCAATATCTTCGGTTCCATGCCTAAGACTCGTTATCGTGTTCAGAAACTGTTGAAGGTGACGATTTGGGTTTTCACCTGCATGTCCCTTGAACTTAGGTGGATGATGAATCAGATACGATTTTAGCTCCACTGGTGCAACTATGTTAATGCACAGTGGTTGCGAATCTAAACATGGAGATGTCAAATCTCGTAACTTCTTCTCTGGAGGTGGAGGAGCACCCATCCCTTCTAAAGGTGGATCTTGTAGCTAATATTGAGGTTCTTGTAGTATTGTCCCCATGCGAGTTAAATTCCGCCCCTTCGGTATTCCCAATGTTAGGTGCCAAAGATCAAGTACCTGAATTCAAAAATCTAGAAAATAAAGTTAAAACCTAAAAACAAAAATAAAATAAAATAAATAACAACTAAAACCAACTGCTCCCCGGCAGCGGTGCCAAAATTTGATGTGTGTCGTAGGTGCAGTCAAATTAGTGATCTTATTTTCAATCAATTAAAGAATAATATAATTGAAATCAAGTTCGTTCCCACGAGGAGCGAGGTGTTTAAGTTGTCAAATGTCACACAGGGGGGTTTGTTTTAGGATTTTAGCAAAGTAAATAAGAAAGCAATTAAAAGTAAAGTTGTAAGCAATGGAGATAGATATGATCGAGGAATCCTTCTTCGTTACCAAACAATCATTGAATTAGTATATTCATCTATTCATCGTTAATCACAGATTATCACCAACCGTAGAATAACAGCTAAATCAGTGTTATCCCCGAAATTCCTTATATCATTGGATAAGGAAGTTCTCCCCTACCATATTCTATCCATTCTAACCACCTAATAGTAGATCACTCAGGGTGTAATTTGGTCAAATGCTTTCTATTTTGTGAATTTATAGGTTAATCCTAGCAGTTAGACTCTTAGATCAAGGTCAACTTATTAGTGTTGTTCATATACAAAATTTCTCCATAGAATCCCTCTGCAAGGTCTCGTGTTTTCTACTTGTGTACGAGTCAATGGACTATTACTTATCTCAAAACTCAATACTAGCAATATATTAAATCAACAAATCAATTTAGTTGGCCACCTAAACAATCTATCAATCAATCATAAACATTCTTCATAGTATAAACAAACGATAATCATATTAAGAACTCAAAATAGAATCATATATTAAATCAAATCATGTTTAGAACTTAGAATTCGTCCTCAATCAATTAGGTTTTAAATACTCATGGATGTAGAAGCATCCATGTTATACATATAAGAAAGTAGATAAGAAATCGTTACGAAAATGGAACCGCTCTGAAACCCTAGATTTCTATTTTTGTGTTGTTGATTTCCTCCAAGACTTGCAAAATTGTGTTAAAAGGTCTCTTCTTAATGTCTTGGATTTCTCTTTATATAGTATCCATGAAATCTAGGCTTAGAATCCTCCCGTGATCGTATTTTCCTTGTTTTAGAAGCCCACAGACATGCCAAATACCCTATTTATGGTTGGCTTCAACCCAACCGAAATGCTGACACAAAAATCTCATCAAAAATCCCGAAACCTATGGTTGGATTCGAGTCCGTAATTCCAACCATAATTCTTCCTGGACACATTTTTGTATTTCACCATTTTGGTCATAACTCCCTCATACGATGTCCGATTGACCTCTTTCTTTTTGGTTTGGCTTCGTCTTTCAATTATATACAAGATAGCAATGAAAAAATCTTCATATCTCTTCAAATAATTTTACGGTTGGCTTTGATAGTCTAAATCCAACTGTAAATTTCCCTGGAATTTCTTGATCAAAATTAACTTCTTTTTACGGTTTGCTTTTGGGATACTTTACCAACCGTAAATATTCCTGAAAATATTGTTTCAAATTTGTGTTTCCATCCTTTAACCTCTTATTTTTATGCTGGAATGAACTCCTTTCCTCTTCTTAGATCTCTTTAATACCATTTCCATTGATTTCAGATAATTGACCTTATATAAGACATAATAGAAAACAAACGTAATAACAAGTAATATGCAAGAATTATAGAAAATAATAGTATGAATTTGACACTAAAATTATATGAATTATGCACTTATCATACCCTTCTGATGAACTTCGGTCATGCTTGATCCCTTCAAGGTACGGGTTGGGTACGTAGGCAGCCACAATGCAATGCATTTAGGTGCATCATCTTGTCGCTCATATCATCTAATTTTGAGGTGATTGTAACGTTTTGGTAACTCATATTATCTGTCTCAGCAATAATAGGCAAGAGATGATTGTCATGGCACTTGATAAGGTAGTTTTTATTCCATTTTATAGATGTTCAGACTTCCTATCAAACCATACGGTATGAACGGAATATGCATGGTTGCTGAACTCTTGGCAAGAGAAAGATCAGTGCGTGCACCCATTGCTTAGTCGAAGCAGACTTGAGGAATCGAAAAAATTAGGCCTGAATTTTCCCTGGTGCTAGTCCAGGGCATGAGTTAGTCCTGGACAATGGTCGTAAGTATGCAATGCTTGCCAAAGTCATTCACCATTGGATTTAACTTCCCTGTACCCTTTGCAGAAAAAGGGTGAGTTTGAACGGTATGGAAACTACGTTTCGAGTATCATGCTTGCAAAGCATGCTTATAAGGGCAAATCGACCTAAATTTTCCTAGCGAGAAGTGAAACTTTAAGGCCGGTCACTACAGTTCTGAGTGGCGCATTGGGGAGTTCTTGCATGCATGGCGCATAACGCCAGGGGAGGAATTCCCCGGTCCGTCACAAATGGTATCAGAGCAAGTTCCGAGAAAATATTAGGGACTATGCGTTTGGACTCGCCAAGTGAGTGTTTATAATGTGACTACAAAATTTTCCTTCAAAGGAAATAGGAAAAGTTGGAAGAGTAGGCCAACTGTTACGCGAAAGAAGAGTTTATAACTGCTATGCCAGTTACCTTACAAGTTTTGTGTTCGACAGTCGGGCCAAGTGCATGTGCAAAAGAAATTATAACTACTATGATAGTTACTCCACTAAGATTTTTGATGCCTCGAGTGTACTATGAGTTTTCTAGGCCTTATTAGGCTCTTTTACCATACTGTTGGTAACCCAGAAGACCGTTGCTGGA
Organism: Papaver californicum; assembly: GCA_023531435.1. Taxonomy (NCBI): domain Eukaryota; kingdom Viridiplantae; phylum Streptophyta; class Magnoliopsida; order Ranunculales; family Papaveraceae; genus Papaver; species Papaver californicum. The sequence goes on from JAJJMC010025839.1 coordinate 2,146,138, forward strand.
ACGGTGGTAGATAACAGGACTGGTCATCCCCACCCATCGCTGGAACGATGTGTGTTGTCAGGCCTGCTAGCTGGAAGACCGTTAGTTGTAATGGTAGGCTTGCATCTGAATTCACTGGCAATTGAGTTTGGTCCTCCCAGTATTATATTCAAAATTGCTTGTCATATTCGATGACCTTTTTCAACCGTCGTAAACTTTGGGGACTCCTAAGTGTTATGGTATAGGACGTGCATTTAGGATCTCGTGTTGAGAAATCCTTTTGTATTCTTAAGTATATGGTATGGGACATATATTTAGGAATCCAAATCAGTTTTCTCGGTAGTGTTATAAACCCTTTTGGAATCCATGGGCATACGGTATGGGGACGTATGCTTAGGGGATCTTAATCGGTGTTTATTGGTAAGTTGTGGACCCTATTAGGATTCCTGGGTATATGGTATGATAAATATATTCAGAAGGTCCTAATATGTGTTCATAACAAACGTTGGGACCCTTACAGGATTTCTGTGCTTTATGGTATGGGACATATGCGCAGGAAATCCAAATCGATGAAGCTTGTCCACAATAGTCCATCTTTTTGAGTTGAACTTCAAAACGAAGTTCTATGAAAGGTGTAATAATGTAACACCCGTATTTTTCGAATGACGTTTACCCAATGATGCGTCATTGCATGGGATGAAGTTTCATCTCAGATTATAAAGCTTACTCAGGGATGCATCAAGGTGTGAGTGCATTCGCTTGCCTTGGATGTAAAATCATCTTGACATTATGATGCTAGGATTGTCCCTTGCTCAAAGATACAACAACTTGCTTACTAATGGAATCATTACGATGTTATGGCATCATTATGATTGGCCCTTGCTAAGGCATGCAACATTGTCGAATGTTGCTTACTCAAGAATGCATTATAGTGCTGAGGCACTATTATGCCGTGATGATTAACCAAGGAAGCATTATGACCCAATGTTGCTTACCCGAGAAAGCATTATAGTGATAAGGCACTATTATGCCGTGACCCTTATCCAATGAAGCATCACTGACCCGAAGAAACATCCCTACTACTGTGAAGCTTACCTAAGAACGCATTATAGTGCTAATGCACTATTATACCGTGATGCGTACTCGAGGATGCATCACTAATGTGCAGTCGATGAATACCCCTTACCGTCCTATTATATACTTCTGGAAATGTCGATAGACATATATAAGGAGGAGCCATTGGTTGTAAATTTATGATGCTTACTCGAGGAAGCATCATATTGACCCTATAAAGCTTATTCAAGGATGCTTACCCAATGATGTGATAAAATATAGTGGTAAAAAGAGGTTCGATTCTCAGAATTGTGAAGGTTTAATTATAGACTTAATTTTAAATAAAGAAAACAAAACAGAATAAAATCAAGATGACTTAAAAATATGGGGAAGAACTAGGATTCAGGATTCCACTTTTAACCAATAAATCAAGTGAAACTAATTTTAATCATGTAATTAAAACATTTTATTTTGATTCTAAAGCATTGCAAAAATAGATTTTCAAAACAACAACTGTATAACACAAGCATGGAGCATCTAGGGACCTAATCCGAGTCATACACCATCTAACGGAATCACAATTGCTTGATAAAAATCTTTTAAATCAATTTTCAATAAAGGCAATTAATCATAAATAAATTGCATAAATAAATTAATTAAATACATACCACTTAATTATTAGAGAAAAAGCTTCCTCCGTCATCCCAGTGATGGTGATTAGCTCATTGTAGAGAAAATATGCTCAAAACAATCTTTCATTGCTCAAAAAGTGTTTACAATGGCTTAAAAGAAGTAACACAGCTGATTTGATACGCTTTTAAACGTTACAGTGAAGTGGTTCAGCGTGTTACAGCAGCAGAAAAGCAACAGGAAACAAGCAACAGATATAAGTGTGACTAAGAAGGAAACTGTTGAAGCAGCTGAAAAATAGCGACAGTTCAGCGATAATGAACGACAGTTAGCTGGACTTGTTTGTTCTTCACATTCTTCTTCACGTGAGCAGCAGCAGAAAAAAGAGTTCAACTGTCTACTTTTTCCGGCGATTCTGTCTGTTGATTTTCTTGGTTTCTCTTGGTATTTATAGCCTTTTCTAACCCTAGGGATCTTCCTTAATTGATAAGGACTCAAAGAAGAGTCCAAATCCAACTTGAATACGTGTTTGATCTTGTTACAGCGTGAATTTTCCTTCTCCGGCTACAACACGGTTTTGAAGCACTTTTCACGGCATGAATCACTATTGCTTGATGTGTTTGATCTTGTTTTGATCTCTTCTTGTCTTTGGGTCAAATAGAAGTACCCAAAATCCCTAAAATCACGTACAAATAGTCATCAGAAGTTTTCTCTTGATAAGAATAGGGTTCCCGCCTTATTTTGATTTTGAAATGTAAAAGGGGGTGCCCCCAATCCAAAGTGTGGGTGCCTTTATCACTTTTCGAGCCGATTTTTTTGTAAATGTTTATTTCTCAAAAATACCTACAAAGACATAATAAGTACAAAATCGAATACTATCGAAACAGATATTCAGGCGCAATATAGACACAAAAATGTGCCTATCAAATACCCCCAAACTTACTATTTTGCTAGTCCTCGAGCAAACTAATAAAATAAAATCCTAACTCACTGTCGCAGGAATCGCGACTACATTTAGCATATGCAGTAAGCCGTTAAACCCCTAGGTGTCCCTAGTGGACGAGTTTTGTCTCGTGGGTTTACAAGAGGTATACCCACAAAACCTTTACTCTAGATTTTAACAACTCGTGATCGATTAAGGATAGACACTAAACAAGCTATCTAGTTGGCTTACTCAACTCTTCGGCTATGGGAATCATTGCCTTATATTAGTCCAATTGCTGTACACGAGTGTTTACTCAAGCATACTAAAATTCATATATAAGACAACAGAGTTCTACTCAGATAATTGTTCAACCACAAGACTCAGAATCTATCCCAATTAATCACATGAAAAGATTAGAAGATGGACATAGAAATATGAAGGTTGCACATGTTGACTAAGGTGAACGGTGTTTCCCATATCTGTCTGAAGGTCAGTGCCAGGATGAATCTTAATAGATTGAGATACATGGTCTTAAAACTAATACTAATATCGACTCAACTGGTATATACAAGGGTCCCAGCGATCGATTTATTGAAAATAAAACGATAAATATATTGACAACATGATTGGATCAAATTGAATCCAAGCGCATGGTTCTTATCAGCATCTTACGTGATAGTTCCCATGGATCCTGCGTTCCACGCTTGCTTAGGCGACGGAGACAGGGAGAACACATACATATTGCTATCAAAGTGTCAATATTGTTTGTTCTTTTTTTTTTTTTTTTTTTTTTTTTTTTTTTTTTTTTTTT